>JAILXH010205786.1:42933-53894 GCA_023558415.1 Piaractus mesopotamicus
AGATCCAAAGCATTGTTCTTCTTAATTCTGTTTACAGTGGTGAAGCATATTAATTTTTTTTGCAATTAACAGTTCTTGCATATAGAGCCCCTCCTGTGAATTTTCAGTCATGCATGAACCCCCCCCAATCCATTTCCACCAAATCTAATTCCACCCACTAGTTAGGACTCACCCAATCATGACACCACCAGAGCTATCAGGGCGACAGCTAGCTCAGGCTTCCTCCGAGAACTGTGAAGCAAGCTGTAGCATCACCAGGGTTTGAACTCGCAGGCTCCTGATGTTAGGACCAATATTGCGCCGCTCTGGATCCCCTATCCAAGTTATTTTTAACACTCTATTTATTGTTTCATAGGGATTTCTGGCCAATCAGAAGAGGGCTGAAAACCTGAAAGACACTTCGGTGCTGCCGGACCTGTGTCTGAGTCATGCCAACCAGCTGATGATCATGCTGACCAATCACAGGAAGCTGCTGGACATCAAACAGAAGTGCACCACTGCCAAACAGGAACTGGCCAACAACCTGCAAGTCCGTCTCAAGTAAGATGAGGCTTCGGTCTTAAAAGAGACTTCATGCCACGTATTTACTTTTGCAGCATAGATTGGGAATCTATGAAAATGAGTGATGTCCTGCAGCTGTGAGACATTTTCAGAAGATAAGAAAGCAGTCTAAAAGCCTATTCACATCAAGTCTGTTTTTTGGATGAAAAAAACTTGTCAACTTTTGAAAGAAGGCCCTCATATTAATGCTGTCTTTCATGTCAAGTCCAAAACCAATAGACTGCATCGCTGCATAAAGCTTTTAACCGGATTTGGCTGGATTTTCCTCATTATACAAATGCATCAAAATCAGTCTGACCATTCAAAGCTTGATTGTCATCTTTGCAGTCCGAGCAAATGTGCGATCAACAAAAAAATGTGTGATTGTTCAAACAAAATCATGCTTCGTGTGAATAGGCGTTTAACATGTACAGTGTAGAAGGAGAAAATAAAAACTTGTAATATCTGCAGTGCTGGCGTTTGTATTGTGAGCAGGCAGCTGTTACACCTTGAGTCTTTTTTTGCTCCTTACCACAATCGACATGCCACCAGAACCATGTACAAAACACAGATGTTCTACTTCACAGGTGTCTGTACCTCTTCTAATTTAAACCCAGCATTCCCAATAACAGCCGAAATATTAATGGTATTAATTCAGAATGTCAGAATATCAGTCCAGAATGTTATGTGCATAGCATTTGTTGACATCTTAGCATATCTTGCATGCATTGAGTACCTGTATTGTCTATGAAAACAAAAAGATCATATAGGTGTGGCTGATACTCAACAATGAAGTAGCCTGGTCAGATCAGGGGGCGTGGATTGCTTTTTACATTTGGATATATTAAGTACTAATTAGTCCACAGTGATGTCTAGTTGTATTACCTAATTTAAAGATTTATTTCCTCTGCGTGATGCTTTGTAGGGCAAGTGTAGTGCAGTAAATTCTTAGTGTGATTTTCAAATGGTCATTTTGAGATTTACTTTCCTGCAGAATTTAGATCCACTCTGCATCTTAAACCACCCTTGCTTTTGGAAGTAGAGAGAATAGTCATACTGACACATTACAAACTTGTTTTCTGATTGAAGCTTTAATCATGCCATTGGGCATTGTCTATAGATGGTGCTGTTATGTGATGCTCCACGCTGACCAGGATGGGGAGAAGCTGCAGGCCCTCCTCAGGCTGTTGACTGAGCTGCTCGAGCGAGTACGCGTGGTGGAGGCCCTCAGCACTGTCCCACAGATGTACTGTCTGGCCGTGGTGGAGGTGGTCCGCAGGAAAATGTTTGTCAAACACTACAGAGAGGTGAGGTGGCAGTTATAAACATACAGTAGGGTCCCTACTTGGAGAAGTTGGTGTTGGCTTAATGTATGGTACCAGTATTTATGATGATCATAGGACAGAAAGGTGATTTTGACCAAACAGAGGAGTTTCTCAGTGTCCTTGTTTAATTTCTTTAGTATTGGATATCATCCAAGAATTCTGATCTTCAATTGAATGTATGATCGTCTATTTCATAATATACAGGAGGTAGCAAGAATAGGGCATTTAGCCCAAATCCAAATCTCTATTCATGTTTACTGTTCTGTCATGTTCTTCCATTTATTCCTTTTCTGTTTTTTCATTCCTAACATTTTTTTTCTCCATGATTCTGCATATTCTCAATGGGAATATGTTCTTTGATTGTATTTTCCCAGTGGGCCAATGCCCTAGTTAAAGACGGGAAAAACCTCTATGAAGCTGAGAAGGCCAAAAGGGAAACATTTGGCAAGTTATTCAGTAAGTATGAGCTTGCAATTTGTGTTCTCATAGAGCTACAAATCTTCAGTCAGTATGGACGTAGAACACAGAGATTCTGCTTGAAGCACTTGTTTAGAAGGTGTCCCTTTGATCTGCGTTGCAGGAAAGTCATTCCTCAGAAATCGCTTGTTTCGAGGACTCGACTCGTGGCCTCCTTTGTCATTTTGTGTAAGTATTTGAAGGCGACAGTACAGAAAAAATATTACACCTCTTTTGATTATTTCAGCGGTAATTTTAGGTGTCTGTGCTGATCATTTTGTTTCAATGGCTCTCTTTTCTCTGGGAATTTCAGACTAGAAAGCCTCGCAGGTTTGACTTTGAGCTTCCAGACATCTCCCTAACTGACCTGCAGTATCTGAAGAGCTGCTGTCCTGCTGAAGTTCAGCCTTTTCTCAGGTAAAGTGTGATGCTCATATGGGGTCTCGAACTACAAGAGGGATGAAAAATTTTGTAGCGAAACAAACATTTGTGGTACCTGTTTTTGTACGGAAATCCTAGAACAATGTCCATTTTATTTTTTGTATTTCCATATTTGTACATGTGACAGTACTAGTCATGACATTGCTTGGTGTAAAGACTTCTGAAGATGTGAAACTTGTTTGCTTTGTGAACTAAATATTGTTATATTGTAATTTAATTAAACAAAGGTATTGTATGACCACAGTTTTGGCTTGTGCATGTTAGTTTTTGGTCCTGTAGTGGTAATTAATCTTTGAACAATTATGCTTATTATCTGTTTTCCATCAGGGTTCCATCACTGTGTGACTTTGAACCTCTAAACCACCATGTGGAGGCCCTTCACCAGCTAGTGCAAGCAGCTCAGAGTGTAGATGAGATGTCTCAAACCATCACAGACCTTCTGAGTGAACTAAAGGTACATACCAGCTTTTTATTCAAGTTGCTTTTTCTGCCACTAGTGTCATAGCTTGTCAGTTTTAGATGCTTTTGTCATATTACACAGTGGAATGAACACAGTGGAATGGACTGTTGAAGTCAATCAAGCTGTGCTCAACAAATTCTAATGTCCATTCTAAATAAATACAAAATAATAAGATTAGAAATTTTCTCTTATGATTGAGGTGTGCTTTATTGCTGCTGATCTGTCCTTATAGGTTTCTGGGAGCCAATGTGCTCAGAGACCCATGACATTAACCCCCAGGTCGGAAAGCAGAACAGAGACCACGCCTACCTCCCCTAAAGTACCATCCTCCCTCACTTTGCAGTCTTCACCCTGTCAGCCACTTCCCCTTCCAGCCCCCTTAGAGGATCTATCACCTGACAGCATAGATGCCCACACATTTGACTTTGAAACCATAGGACACCCCAACATGGATCCTGTACTCCAGCAAGGTTCGTTGGACCTGGACTCTCTGGCAGAGAGCCCAGAGTCAGACTTCATGTCTGCGGTCAATGAGTTTGTTATTGAAGAGAATGTAACATCGCCCAATCCCATCAGTGACCCTACGAGCCCTGAGATGATGGTGGAGTCTCTTTACTCCTCAGTCATTAATGCTATAGATAGCAAACGCATCCAAGACACCACCACACTGGCGAGAGAGAACTCCAGAATCACTGTCCTCAAGCTGACTGTGGACAGGTACCGTTCGGCTGCTGAGGAGTCGCAGAGTAACTTCAGGAAAATTAAGGATGACTTGTCCCACTTCCGTGGTCTTGTTTTAAAAGAGCAACGAGATTTTGGCTTTGCCTTGAAAAAGATGAGCTCTGAAGTGCACAGTGTAGTTAACAGCATTAAATACTGTCATGAAGAGGAACTGAAAGAGATGCACCAGAATGAGCTAGAGAATCTAAGAGCAGACCACAAAAAGCAGATCCTTGATCTCAACCAGGAGCTGGAAGAGAACCGCAATATTGTGAGGGATGTTCAGCGGGCCATGCTTGAGTTGGAAGGGCTTGTGGAGCGTAAGGAGAAAGAACTGGCTCAGCTGGAGGGTGAGAGGGAGCGCTCATTGGAGGAGTTACGGAGCAGCCACCAGCAGGCTGTGCAGAAGCTGGAGAAGAAGCTCTCGGAGCAGAACGAGGTGCTCCGGGATGCGCTGCTGTCCAAAGATACTTTTGCCAGCCAGCTGGAGAGCCTGCACGTCGAGATAGAATGTAGCCAGAAGAAAATACGGCAGGAGATGGAGAGCTCCGAGAAGAACCGTCTCCAAGAGCTTGAAGCCCGACTAAGTCAGGAACACCAAGCCCTGCTGGAAACCCTGAAACAGGACAACCAGAATTCCCTGGACGCCCTGGTTCAGGAGAACCAAGCCAAACTGAAGGAACTGACAGAGTCGTACTCTGTAGAACGAAAGGAGTGTGAGGGCCGCTTTAAAGACTATGAGGCCCGCGTAGCTGACCTTGCTGACGCTCGCTGCAAGCTAGAGGTGGAGATGGCCCTGAAAGAGGCTGAGACTGAAGAGCTGCGGCTGCAGTATGAGGAGGCCAGGGCCCAGCGGGAGGAGGTTCTGAAAGCTGAGATGATGTCACAGACATCATCCCTGCAGGAACAGGTGAACACATTGATGCAGCAGTTGCAAAAGAAGAATGAGGAGTATGAGCTGGGCCTTGCTGAACTGCGAGCGCTCATGCGGCTAGAAAAGGACCACTGCATCTCAGAGCTGGTGGACCGGCATGAGGAGGAGAGCACACTCCTCCGTCATGAGTTCTCGGTGCTTAAGCAGAAGTCACAGGATGCCGAGAAGGACCTTGAGGAGCGCCTGTTGAAGATCGAGCATGAGCAGGAGGTCCAGCTTGCTGTTTTGCAGAAGGAACATGAGGTGGAGAAGAGGGCTTTCCAGGAGAAAGAGCAGGACTTGCAGACCACCATTAGTGACTTGCAGGCAGAGAATGCACTTTTGTCAGGAAGATTGGAGCATGAGAGGCAGGAGGCCCAGAGGAAAGTGGAGGAGGAGAAGGAGGCTGCTAAAGAGACATTAAACCATGCCTTAAAGGACTTTGAACTCCAGAAAGAGGAGCTTGAGGCAAGACTCTTAGGAAAAATAAAATTACTTGAAAATCAGCTTGAAGAAAGACAATCCACTGAAAAGTAAGTGAAATTAAATGTTTTATCTTGGGTGTTTTTTGAAAAGGCAATTAACTAGGGATGCACAGTGATATTAGGGTCATGTCTGTTTTGGCAGATGTTTGCTTAAAAAAATGATCAGCATTGGACAGATGTTTAGGTTTGACTGATATTTCAAACCGATATTTGATGAAGTATTTGTTGTACTCCAGCAAAGTGGGTACTTCGCTGAAGTGTCTGCGTTTTATTCATCTTACTGCAACATACTGCAGTAAGCTTCCTAAGGATGTAACAAGACATCAAAAACAGGTTGCGAATGGCAAAAATACAGCAAATACAGTTAAGAGTTGTTTCATATAGTTTTTATCAGTAGTCTTCAGAGCCATCTGGAGCACCCTGCAAATGTCAAACACTGCAGTTAACCATCAGGTCCTGGACACCCTAAATAAAGATTACAAAATAGAACTAAAAAATAAAAAACTAACAGCTTGGCAATGGGGTCATCTCTGACATAATGTTTTTTTTCAGGTTTACGATATTTTTAGCAATATCAGAGTGTGTCAGTATCATAGCATACTATATAATCAACATATCACCCACAATACAGTGTAATTTATTTTTGGCATTTTATTATAATTTGTTTTATTTTTTATGTTTGTAAATAAACTGATTTTCTTTTTTTAACTAAAAAAAAAAACACATACTAAGGCTAGGCAATATATTTACAATTCAATATGACAATATTTTCCAAGTATATCACTTTATTGTGGTATCAGATATTTTGAGTTAAGAAAGTTAATGGATGCATGCTTCCTGAGTATTGCTACAGTATGCTAAAGCAATGTTATGCAGACTGTTCTTTCAAAATCATTTATCAGCCAGCAAATGACATACCCTGCACTTAAGTGTCAGGTCCTGTATGCCATGAATAAAGTGCACAAAATAGAAGCAGTATGTATATAACAGTACAACAACATAGATGATAGATTCCATTAGCATGAATTCTAACAGTTTGAAGTCAGTGCAGCTCAGTTTCCACCTTCAGACTGATGAATCACAGTGCCTTGATGCATTTCTACACCCCAACGTGACAGCACAAAGACTGTCAGAAAAGTATATTTTATGGCTATTCAGGCCTGCAGAATTTGCCGCAGCACACTCTGGAGTGATGTTTCAGCATCGTAGATATGATGGCCTTAAAAAATGATAAGGCATCACTCCTGGCTATACCATTCTGAATGAATAACATCCTCATGTAGAAGCTGTCCTTTTGTGTTGATCTAGGGCCAGCTCCTCTTAGTGAAATCTCAATTTTTACAATCAAAAGACAAATAAGAGCTCTCAGATCGGTATACAAAGCCTTCTTCTAGCAGTGTCACTCAACACACCTGGCTGTGACATTGCAGAGTGGTAACAGCAGGGGGGCAGGGCGAGGTGATGCTGGAAGCAGATCTGAACAGCACCTTGCAGCAGAGACTGGAGGACGAGAGAGCTTCACTCTTGGCCAAGCTGGAGCTGTTGGAGAAGAAGAAGAACGAGGAGCTGCAGAACTTAAAAACCTCCCTAATAGCTGAGCAGCAGGTAGGAGTTCCATCCCAAGTCCGCTGGATTGTTGATTAGATTTAAACACGATTTGCATGTATTGCATGGATTGCATGTTTTATATTCAGTACCAACTGTTGATTTGTGTGTTCCAGTGCACACATCACACTTATAAAGTGAACTTGGGTTTCAGAAAGAGGCGAAATAATTAGTCATTATTATCATTATTACTAGTATGTAGATGAGCACTAAGCAATTTAACTTTCTTAACAATTTTTTCTGCTGTTGATGAATGGAACTTCACATCTGTGACACACTGTAGCCCTGTTTTTGTAGCAATCCATATACCAGAAACCAGATACATCTCATTAGGCGTGATCTTTCTGAGCTGAATATGTTAGAGGAGGGAAAGCACGAAACTGTGTATTACAAGAGATGCCCCAGAAAAAGTGATGTTAATACAGAAATGGTTTCATATTTGATAGTAGGCTTGTTTTACTTCAGTTAGAATGTTTGCAAGAATAAAATGTTGAAGGTGGAATATATTATTGTGACTGTGTTTTTTTTATTTATTTTTATTTATTTTTTTTCCCGATCTCCAGACAAATTTCAACACTGTACTCACACGTGAAAAGCTGAAAAAGGAGCAGATCGTTAACGAACTGAGTGAGAAGCTAAAGGAAGTGACGCTACAGCAGGAGAAGGACAAAAGTAAGACAGTTTAAGTATGTCTGTTTGAAATTTTTATGTAATGTGACACGATTAACATGAAATCAGTGTCAGAGAACTGATTGTACATCATAGATATTTCAGAAATTAATACAGTATAATGTGATGTTTGGAGTTTAAAAATAGTCTCCATACATTGATATTTTATCATTTAATTATGAATATTTGAATGCAGGAGTGGAAGGAGTACTGAAAATTCCTACTTGAGTAAGAGTGCTGTTGCAGCAGTGATAATTTATTTCAGTACAGCTAAAAGTATTATTTAAAGGAAATAACTGAAGTAAGACTAAATAAGTTGTTTATTGAAAAGCAGTTCGAGTAATTACTTTTCTGAACATCTGCAATCTTATATTTGAAGACATTTCTGAAATAACCTGTATAAACAAAACTAAAGTCAAACATAATATTACATGAGGGGGAAAAAGGTTTTCCTGAGACTGATCACAGTATGCTCTGCTAATGCACTTTTACACATCTTTTTGTGTACTGTGTAAGGCACAAGGTTTGTACTAAGTTATATGCATTTCATGGTTAGATTGTTATAATACACTCTAGTTGTTCTGTTTTCAACAAAGTACTTTGTAATTGTTTGAGTCTATTTTTGGCTTGGTATTAAAAAAAAATCAGATTACCAATCAGGTAACAGGTAGGTTACTCAATTCCTAGCAGTTGTTAGTGACAGGACTGGAGCCCATTAGCTCCTTTAACTTACGTTAAAGCTGCACTATGTAAAAAATTTTTCTGTACAAATAGAAGGATGTAGCAAAAAAATAAACACTCTAAAATATGGTGTCCATGCGCTGTTGCGAGTCACCCTATAAAGCCTAAAATGGTAATTTAAAAGTCAGAGGCGTCAGGTTGTCAGCAGTGATGACATATGCATTTGCTGGATTCCCCCTGCAGGTTTGATCGAGACTCTCTCTGAGGACCGTGCCTCCATCCTCCAAGAGAAAAAACAGCTAGAGGAGGAACTCAACCGCCTCCGATGCACTGCCCTTGTCTGCTCCACCTTTGTTGCGCCCAGCCCTGTCCCTGGTATTGCAGACATTCCTGGTGCCTGCGGTCCCTTGCCTGTAGAAGCCCCCGCTCTGCCTGCGCTGGATTCCGAAAGACTGGTATCAGTGGCTACGCTCCGAGATGATGACAGAGTCGACTCTGCTGTAGAGGCCAGCATGATGACCGTGCAGTAAGCCCGTGCTTTAAACAACATACACACAAAAGCTTTACATGCACACAATAAAGGCCAATTAAATTACATACAATATAAACGTATTATGCATGTGGGTAGTGTTGTTTTAACATCATCCACATATTGGTGTATTTTTTTCACTAAATGTAATGTCTGGTTACAGTGATTATCAAGATTATCAGACTCAAAATCCTGATCTATAATATGCAAATGGTGGCACCTCACCAATTAAACATGTAAACATTAACATTTCATTGTTATCTAAAACTCTTTCAAAAAAATAAAAAAAAGAAAGCTATTCATTGTAATTCATTGCCACCAGAGAAGATGTGGCATGCACACGTCCCTTTTGGCAACGGTAAAATAATTTTACCAATTTCAGCATGCAGAACCAGAGCCTTCTATGTGTTACCCTGTTTCCTATCACTTCTGTTATTATCGAAGATAAACAAGGCTTCCTTTCTTGTTAGAGGCAGTGTGTTTTTTCCGAGTGAGCATGTGAGCTCATTCAGACTGAAGCCATATTATTGATCTGTTTAATCAGAGTAATGTCTAAACAGATGTGTGACTTATGCTATGTTCACATGTATGCGTTAAAAAAAAACTGTCATTCTGCACCTCATAGCAGTACATGGCTGATAGTGGCATTAAGCCACACCACAATTGGTGTAGTGACCACGGTGCTGACAGTGATCACTTTCCAAAAAATCAACATCCAGTTTATTTCACTCTTGCGGATGATGGCAAAAGTTGGGAACATTGAGCTCTTGATGGATTAAAGGAATATTGCCGCTTGTAGTGGCAGCATTTTCGATTGTGGCTCCATTGAAAACAGTGGATTATCTGGTTTGCCATCATCCACCTACAGCCTACTTGTGAACACAGCATTAGAGTTGGGCGGTATTCAATTGTTTCATACCGATGCTAACCATCTTCAAATATTAATGCATCATATGTTGTTACCATGGGGGTGTAAAAGCATCATAAGTGAAGCACCAAAACCGTTTATGGTGCTTTTGTACAATCTTGTACATTTGAAAATCAAAAATGATGAAAAAGTTTTGTTTGCTTACATGGTCACTAAATAAGTGAATGCGCTCAAACCATCATTCAATACATGTCAAACCATCCATTTAACAGTTGCTAAAAGTTAAACAGTGCTGCTGACTAGAAGTCATATTTAGTTTTTTTCTGAGTTTTTCAGCTTTTTTGGATGACCTTCTTAACATATTAAATAAACACAACACAACTTACAGAAATACGCTATTAACGGAAAAGAGTAGGTAAAACGACAACAGTAGCTGCTTTTTTCATCGGCCTTAAAAGGTTAACGCTTGTCATCTTAAAATCATTCATTTTGCCACTGTCTTTAAACAAAAACAAAAATGTGTGCAAAATACACTTTTTAAGGTGAATGTGAAGGATGTAACATGTCCTGGCAATGTTTTGGCAAGACAATGATCTGAAAGAGTGAAAGGTGCCAATTGCAATAATTTTTTTTTTTTTAAATGATTTAAATTGGTTTAAATACAGTTATTATTCTGTCTTTGGAGAAACATCATATTTTGTCATTGCAAATTGATAAGTCTCCCAAGTTAATACCGACTCTTAGACAATTCAGTTAGAAAGATAAGGTAAAATTGGTTGTAAAGAGTTTGGCATTGCAAGCTATAGCAAGACTTTTGGCCAGACTGTGGATCATCAAGAGAGAGATCAGACACAATATCAAAGAGAGGGAGATGCAGAGAGAGGCAGTGTTTGAAGAGTAAGTGAAACATTTCATTTCTGAATTATGTAGGCATTTCCATTTTAGATAGGAAGTTAGCTAGTTACATTTTTATGACCAAAGTATGAAACAGCTTTAGGTCCCATTTAAGGTGCAGATATTCTTTAAAATTCTCTTTTCAAATGTATCTTCAGTCTGGATATGCTAACTTAAGTGTAGTACATTAATGATAGTGTTATATTTAATAGAAATTCTGAGATTTAGAAAGTTTTGATCAATTTACACACAGAAAAAAACTGTGTCATAAATCTGTTTTTATTCTGTTTGTAGTGATAACACATTGATGCTGTCAGAAGAGAAGCAGCGGATACTAATACTGGAAAGGGTAAGTAAGAGTGTTTTTTTTTTTTT
>JAILXH010205822.1:5642-20800 GCA_023558415.1 Piaractus mesopotamicus
GCCAGCAGAGAGGCAGACTAATTAAAGAAATTAGTGAGGAAGAGATGTGATGCCTTATCTGAAGGCACAGAGTCAAAGACTGAAGAGAAACATGAGAGGTTTCAAAGGCCAAAGCTACTGAGTATACAGAGATCAAGAGCCATCTGCACGTCAACTGTATAAAGGTGAAATCTTTGACCTCACAACATAACCTCATTACAGTTCTTCCAAAAAAAACTGATAAGCAAAACAGAGTCAATACGCAAAAATAGAGCAACTTTTCATGCATGTGTGGAATAAAAACCATGCACCAATTTTTTTTTTTTAGTTTTTAGTTTTAGCTAGTTTGAAAATAGAATTTTTAAATGAGCACATTCTTTACTGAATATTATAGTAATAACTGATTCAAATATTCCAAAGTTGGTGTATATTTCAAAATTGATGCTGCTTTGGACAAAGAAGAGAGACACCAGGTTTCCATCCAGCTGCTGAATAGACATCATAATAAAACTGCAATCCAAGTCAGCTCTGCAGAAGAGCTGAACTCTTCACAGCACATTCACAAAAACGCTTCTGAGAAATACAGAGTGGTCACAGAGAAATCTCTAATGTTGAGCAGCTTCTCCTTGCTGTTTTGTTGACTACTTTTTTCATGGCTAAATTTCACATTTCTAAGAGCATGACACTGGCAAAATAAAGGCTCAAGCTCAAAAAACAACTTGATTAGATGTACAAAAGTAATGGGTCAAAAAATGGCTTAAGCACTCAGTAACTTACAGAGCTACAGTGGAACTTTTTAGTACATTTGCATCCATCGGCATAGGAACTGACGTTTGTAATTCTTTCAGTCTTCAAGATAATGCTAAAGCTCCAAAGTCAGAGGTGTGACCAATCACACAGCAGTGCAGATGATGTCATTAAAAAATCTAATGAAATTAAACGTTGTGAACTACCCACCTCTGGTGGCGGGAATCTTAGGTCAGTTTCTGTCTAATAATGCCAGGTATGTTAGATAAAGGAACATTTCCATTTCTTTTTTCTTCAATATGTCAAAATGCACAGAAAAATAAGTGGATGGAAACCCAGCTACTGATACAGGTCACAGAACCTAACCCTACAGACAAGCATGAAATGAAAACTGATTACTCAATTTGATAGTGAACAGTGAAAATACAAAACCTGTTCATGCTTTTAAGTTCTAACGGTATTTATCCTTGTTCCCCAACAGTAACTCCACCCTACGGTTAACCTGTAATACCATTTCAAGACTAAAATTTGCTCTGTTGCTCCAAACCACAAGTTAAAGTTACTCATTAAAAACAACAATCAACAGGTCACAAATCTTCATGCTAGCATTGTCTTTTACAAAGAGCTGTGGTGGAGAGTCATCACTCAAAAGGAAAAGGAGAGACAAACAACCGTGGCATTAGCCGTCACGGCTGTAATGTTTGAGCAGTGGCTATTGATAGCAGAGCACTTCCAAAACACACCAAGAGTGGGACCAGCTGTTCTGCTGTTACATATATGGAAGTGCGGATACTGTTTCAAAGGGGTGGCATAAGCTGGTGTGGAGGAGGTATCAGGAGGGAAAATGGCAGTGGACAATGCTGTCCCAAACTGGAACAATCACCAGGCCTATCAGGTAACTAGGTGATAA
This sequence comes from Piaractus mesopotamicus, assembly GCA_023558415.1. Classification (NCBI taxonomy): domain Eukaryota; kingdom Metazoa; phylum Chordata; class Actinopteri; order Characiformes; family Serrasalmidae; genus Piaractus; species Piaractus mesopotamicus. Next base: position 7,279 of record JAILXH010205822.1, read on the forward strand.
AAAACATCAGTAAACATCTGTTTATAAGTAGTTATCTCAAATTGTACTTAGGTAAATAAGCAGCCACTGACACAAAATGCATGTATTAAAGAAAGACAAAAAATTATGATGTAATATGATGATGTGATGTACAAACACAAAATATTTAAAACATGACATACAGATGAGCCATTCTGCTATTGTAGAAAGGCAAACGGTGTCCCACAACTTTGAGGCCAAGAGAATGAACTCCAAACAAGAGTAATAATAAATACAATAAAGTAGTTTAATTTTTTAGTGAAGTTAAAATTTTAGTGAAGTTTAGTCACGTTGAGCATGAAAACCAGCATGTTATACCAGTGACTTCACAGATGCTGAAGTACTATTTTCAACAATTTTGATGGTTTTTTTTCCCAGTTTAAATTGTAAAAATATGGCTATCCTGTGTTAAAATGAATTTTAAAAATGTGAATAGACTTTCATTTTGATAATAAATCATGTCAGTTTTCTGTCAGTGGTGTTACAGAAACAAAATATCATTTGACAAAAAACAGGAAGGTCTTTCTAAAATACTTTTTGTATGGATTTTTAAAAAGAAGAAAGACTAACTCTTTCTCTGTTAGTGAAATCTCTTTTAATATTTCTGATGAATTTGGTTTTACTACTGACAGCTTTATGTGGGTCAGTGGTGTAACTAATGAAAGCTATTTTAAAACTTTAATGACGTGAATGCAGTATTTGTCAAGTTCTACGTACAATGGGACCCTGAAACTAAAGTGGCAGTGGACTGCACTTTAGAAAAGCTCAGATTTGAGTAATTTTGTCAGTGCTGTTTACTTTACTAACACTCTTCAATATAACAGACTTCAATTACATATCAAATTTCATAGCCCATTCACCAGTGCAATGGCAGAATGACCCAGATACAGGTATAGAGATATGCAGACCCTGACTGGATGATTTGCAGTCAACAGCACAACTATGAGAGCTAAACTTACACACAACAAAGACTGTTCGCACTGAAATCCTGAAGACGGCCGATTTCCAAAGAAGATTTCATGCTACTTGGGCATAAATGCCTTGTGGGTTGTCATGAAGCGTGAACCATTTTTATCTTTTCTTGCGGACAGGAGGAGGGGGGTAGAGAAAGGTGGGGGGTTGCGTCCCATTGTCACATGACAAACGAAGAGCTGTTGATGCCACAGTGCTTGTACTGTATGTGCTGTAGCTTCAGGACACGCGACCTCTGACACTTGGAGCACATTCGCGACACCAGCTGGTTAGCAAAACATTAGGCAATGCTGATTTCACAACATATTCTGGCAGGCACTGCTGTATATTCAAAATGCCTTTATAGATTTTAGGCATCGTAATGCAGAAATAAGAAACCAGAGCATCTTATGCTTCTTCTGAAATACTCAGACTGCCATACGTACATGAAAGCATGAGCCTGTTAAGTGAAGCTAGGGGTCCCTCTAGTGTCAGGGACAGAAACAGCTGGATTACGATGTCTTGATTATAGAAATAGGGCTTTAAAGAGCTTTGTTAAAACTGTGACAAAGTCTATGTATTGGGCAGTTCTTAAACCACTAGCACTGTGAAGACATTACCAAACAAAAATTTTTGTTCTGTATGTGCTCGACACACATACAGAACTTGGTTCAAAAGTTTGAAATCTTGTCATATTATAGGGCTCATATCCTCAAATCCTTGCCTTCAAATCCAAGTCTACTTACAACGTGTGCTTTTATGCACCTAAAACAGGCATAATTCAGTTTTACTTGACAATTACCCAACCTCTCTTTCTTTCTTAAAATTAAACAGGCTGTTTTTGTTAGTGTGGCTCTCAGATTGATGTATACAAGTGATCTCTGTTCTGATTAGCTGCCTTGCGAGGTGCCTCACTGAAAAAGCAGTCCAGGTTGAAACTCTCTTTATTACTTCAGCATTAATGTGACAGTTTTGCATGGAAGTGTATTATGCTTTGCTACTACGAAAGACAAGTGCCTGAACATGATCGCATTACCAAGTACATGCTCTCAAGGACGTGACGGAAAAGTCAGCGCCAGTGTTCTGCCGTGGTTTTATCGCTAACTACTGTAGCTGATTTTTTAGCAGTGACAAAGTATTTCTCTGACAAACAAACATGTTGGTGCATCATCCACTGAGGAGAGAAGACATTGCGCAGAGTCTCTGTAAGAGGTCATGATATCTGTTCACTACCTTTTATGGATACTCAAATATCATATTAAGTCGCATAAAATGCACAGCCCCAGAGTGAATGCATGGTTAAACTTTTAGCAGGTTACAACTCAGATACAAGTCACATCAGTGTGAATTGGGTCAAATTTGGTTTTATATTATTAAAAGCACTGATTCAAAACTTTTGAACAGTGATACCAAACATTTTAACTTTGTAAGTGGACACTGTTCATGCAGAGGGATGACTGCTTCGGCCTACATGTTCATAATGCACGTTGTAAGGGGTTTCTTTTCTAATGTGGTGTGAGAGTTGAGGTTTGGTTGAGACTTGGTTGACAGCACTTCAGCCTGAGCATTGCCCAGTGTGAGCCTACTGCAACATCCTCTTTCAAAATGAACAATGCATTGCAACATTTTTCAAGACTACTTAGCACAGGCTAGGCTAAAAAGTGGCTATATTGTGCTTTGGCGATCCATAGCACAGTAAATGTAAAAAATGTATAAATATATTTTTTCTTATTTTGGATGAAATAATGAATGAACAAAGATAAACAAATAAACACGAGCTTAAACTGAATTCTAATTAAATGCTCTAACATCTTCTCCAGCTTCTGTAACACTTCTCTATTTCTGTTAGCATGCTGTGTGCTTCGACACTAATGCAACACATTCGCTTTCCACAAACAGACAACTGTTAAAAAAAACTTAAATGACTCGGTCAAAGGGGTCTGTGTCCATGCAGATGACCAGCGCACTTACATCACCTGTCTACTTGCTAATACAATGCAGTGACATAAGGGTGTCCTGACTGAGAGTAGCTACAAATAGCTGCATTGCTCTTATAATAGCTGTGTGGAAGAGTAGAAAAAAGAGACAGGGAAAGAAACAGAGAGTACACTTTCTTTATTACTGAGCCCACCTTGTCCGGCCACTGAGAGCTTAGAGAGGTGAACTGAATGTCCAATCTGGGGGCATTACTTCCATGCACTCCGAATTTTAGCAAATTCCACTCAGATGCTGAGCAAACGGCTAATGCCTCCAATGAATTGATTTGAGAAAGCCACAAGCTGCCTTTCTCGCTCAATGTAAGGTAGAACAAGTCAAGCACAAGGGACAAGAACCGATAGCAGCGTGCTGCAAGGAGTGTACACTACCTGTAGGATCGGAGCAGGCGCTTTCTCTTCATGCCTTTGGATACAATGTGGCTCGGGGCAATAAAGTTGCCTGTGGAGTCCCTGTGCCAATCCATGACCGCTGGGGCTGTTTATTTCCTGTGACAGAAGCCGAGTTTGAGCCTTGCACTGCACCAGTTGCTTCCTGGACTGTGCTGTGCTGTGCTTTGCCCTCCCCACCCCCTTTTGCATAGAGTAACGGCCCACTCCACTCCCTCTGGCCTCCATTTACCCACCCTGCTTTTCTCCCTTTAATCTTATTAGGCCTTGGGGACACGAAGTTCAGCCTTGGGCTTCTCTCAGCTCAGGGCCTCCCTCTCCCTCCCCTTTACTGCCGCTGAGTCAGTCTCTCTATCCTTCCTTGCACTCGCTCATGCAGAGTGTTGAACAAAACCACTTTCATGCCTGCTAACCACAGCTAATGATGTTCCCCAAAAGGCTTCGACCAGTGATGGGCAATTTAGCACTTTTTGCTATTCTGCTTTTTAAATGAATAATGACACGTGAATGCATAACCGCAAGCTTATTCAATTAGTAATCTTAAAGCAATGTTTCGATTGGTTTGAATTTGCAAAAAATCAATTTCCCACTTACCCTAAATGTAATCAATCAGGCAAAAGATAATGGGTGCTCAAATTTTGCTTCTTTACTTTAGTGCTGGAGCTACGATGCATTGACTACAAGCCATTAGTCACCCAAATCTTTTCCACACATACATTCCCAAAACATCTCTCCACTGGCTCAAGCCAACCAGGTCTTCGTTAAGGTCGTGCAGACTTGTTGATGTGGCTTAGGACACAATAACATATTAACAATAATAACAATAATAAATTACAAAATTCCACTGCGTCGCTGAATGCAAATTCTGACTCCTCCTCAGTCACATGTTGTGCAAGAATATGGATACAGATGAGGTTCAGGATTTCTGTTGTTTCTATTCATATAGAACTTTTTGTCTTGAATTTTCAAGACAAAATATATGTTAATAAACAGAAATTACTACTGCAATCGAGTGTTTCTATGCCTGCATAATGTCCGTAACAGGGAGCATGAAGTTCTCAGCTACATCGGAAAGCTTTGTTCACTTCTATCATACTGGCGTCATACTGTGTCCTAAACCACAGTGACAAGTCTGTGTGACCTTTATGAACACCCAGATGTGGTTTGAGCAGGTTAAGAGAAGCTTTGGGGAGGTATTTATTATTATATTTGTGTATTGAAACAACTATGTCCATCCGCAGACTGGCTTTACGCGATGAAAACGGTGAATCGAGATTCCTATTGCAACCCAAAGGATGAAAATGATTAAAGAAGAGGAGGTTCTCTGTGAACTTGCAGTGGTTTTGGGACAAGACATCAAACACAACCAGAACAGAAACTTAACATTAGTTTTCAAATGCTTAAGATGCTTAAGACACACAGTACAGATTTAAAACTGAAATATATGGTAAAGAACAACAGATCGATAGATAAATAGGTAGATATAGAAAGAGAATAGCAGGAAAAATATACAAAGAGGGTAGAAATTCAGCAAATATGCAAATGTAGATAAGGTGTCACCGATGCAATGATATTATGATGTATTTAAAAATAAAAGCTACTAATGCGGCCAACAAGAGTAATAATCCAATGTGTTGTGTGCAAATGTTTTTTTGAATTGCTTTGTGTAACTGTCAAACTGTCAAGTTGCATGAAACTAGTTGCATTAAAGTTTTACCATGTAAAGCCTTAGATTCGACACAGGCAGCCTCACAGAGATTCACACTGAAGTCACCTTAAAGTAAAGTTGAGCCTCTACAGGGAGGCGTGTAAGTGGGCAGCGCATTAGATCTGAAGTCAGGAGACTCAAAGGGCTCTGTGAGGTGAGAAACCCTTGAGGGTTATATCTTCTTTCCCACATGCCTCTTAGCACGACAAATGCCAGGCTGCTGCTTGCGTCTGATCTGACTGCAAGCATTTCCTCTGTGGCTAAATGGTCCGTGTTCTAAGCCCGGTGTTTTTCCTAAGACGTTAAGTTGCGCTGCGGGAGGGGGCAGCTAGCGTAATACCTTCTGATGGGGCTTGCATAGATCACTAAGTGAACCGGTTGTGGCCAGAGACCCATGAGAGCTTGGTTAAGCCCTCTGGTCTCTCGTCTTGTACAGGGAGCTAAACCCTCCAGCTCAAGGCCTTTCACCTACATTCACCACCACTAACTGCCCTGATAAACAGCGACCAGAGCGTCAAGACTACGATGACGTATGACCACCCAGAGCCACAAAATATAAATGCAGAGTAATGGCCAAAGACGCAAACACAAAAACTAGACACACGGCTACGTGAGCCTCAACATGCAAGGAAGTAAGGTTCCGCCTAAATGTTGGCTATACAGCGTATGTTTGTGTCGTTCTCAGGCAGCCTCTGATAAAAAAAGCTGATACAGCAAACCTGCCAATCTTAAGCTGCTTTGCAGTGAACACAACGGAGCATTGAGATTACGCATGGCATTTGCAAGGTTTCTTGCAAACATTTGCTGCCTGGCCTTCCCAGTTTATTCTGACCTCTCAGACCACATGGATAGTTACATCTAAGTATACATCTTTGTATAACCACAATCACATAGTAAAAAGCTGTTTAAAAACAATTAAGTATTCAGACGTTCCATATTTACAATGATTATGTTAGGGTCTATTTAAATCCATGGCATTAACTGAGACAGTAATAAGCTAAATTATACATAATCATCATTTACAGGGTTTATTTTCTGCTGGTAGGTGTCTGTCCCAAACCATAACCGCTGATAAAACAATAATACTTATTGTTTTAAAATTTCTTTTACAGTGAAGTTGAAAGGTTTAGACCTATTATGAGTTTCATTTTTAAATAAAAATCTATATTCAAAAAGTGCTGCGCAAGTCCCATGTTTTCATGTCACTACCGAAACAGTGAGTTTTAGTCTGTAGGCGGGGCCTTATTTTAGCCACACCCCTGCATTTTAGAGCAGGAAATGGACTACATCCTTGTCCCACATGGTCACATGGTGAGTACTCAGATCCTACTGTTTAGAAGTAAATGTGTCCAAAAATCTGAAGGTCAGTGTCTAACATTAAGAACGGTCACTATTAAAACACATATGGTGCGCTGACATGGAGTGCTAATGGAGCAGGAAAGTGGTACAGCAAAGCAGGAAAGCGCCTCTTGCTTGCCTGTGGATACTCCACACAATACTACTGACAAGTGTTCATGGCAAGGAGGCACAATCGGACAATAGTATATTGCACACAATCTCATAAGTCTACTACCCTAAAATGTATTTCTTTTTTTTTTTACCTATTCATGGTGGTGAAGTACATAAAGGATGTTATAAGACAAAACAGACACCAAAGAAAAAACTTAAATATTGAAACTACTGAATTACTCAGAAATTTTAACTAATCACTGGCATCTTTTACGATGTTCTTTCAGAAATCTGTTGCTGTCTATCTATAAAGACAGCATGGCAGTTTAATACCATTTTTATTTATATTTATTTCGAGAAGCATCTTTACACATGATTTGTTCTCAAGTGAGTAAGAAAAGCATGCGTTTCTAATGTTTTTATTTAATATGTTTACTAAATGAGCCCCCTTTTATCTGATGATTCCATTATTTTCTCTAGCCTTGCATGGTTCTTTCCTTTGCAGGTGGAATGGCAGTGGAATTGGTGCTTCACTACAGATACAGATCTATTACATCCATTAAAGCCAATGTGATTAGCTGATGAGGTAAAACAACTCCATTCCTGCATTCAGCACACTGAGTCTGAGCTACTGGACTAAGACCATATGTCTAGATGCAGCCCTGAGGTCTTGCTCTACAGCAAAATACAGTATTTAGGTTAGAAATTACAACACTGCGCAAAAGTCAAACACCACCCTTCATTGATTTAATTCCAGTCAAACTGCTAGTTATGACTAATTTTTCAGGCAATATTTCTGAAATTAGATACAAGATAATCAGCTTGCACAAGTTTCCGAAAAACGGGAGTGAGAAAGTATTAAAAGATACAGAAAAAATGGAAGAAAATAAAGCTCCACTCTTGTTTCTGATCTAAAAAATCCACAGGTGTTTCTGTCCATCCTTCCACTGTAAGAAGACACCTCAACACTATGAATCTGAAAGGATGTGTAGCTGTAAAGAAGCTCTTACTGAGAAAAGGAAAATTTGCAAAGAAGCTGCTGGTCTTCTCAGAACACTGGACCTCATTTACAAACTGTTCTTAAAAAGAACTTTCTTTTCCCACTTACACAGTTTTCATGAAAATTCTGACATTCACCATTTTTTGGGGGGGATTTGTTCTTAGGTAAGAACAGAGTCTACACACACTCAAAAGCACAAAGGTGTGAACGACTCTGTGGTTTAGAAACACATGAATCTGACGTAGACTTTTTCTTAGGACCTTTCTCAAGAACACATTCAAGAAAAATTATAGGAACACTATTGGTGAATGAGGCTCACAGAGTCCAGAAGTTAACATCACTAAATATGTTCAAGATTATTGTGAGAGGCAGAAAATGCAACCAACTTCTAAGACTGAACTTTGGAGGTGTTGATAAACATCCCTGCAGATTTCTCTGAAAAACTAAAAGGAGGTCTCCTAAAAAGAATGGAAGCAGTAATAAAGGCTAAAGGTGGACACATTAAATACTGAAATATCTGACATTATACTTAGATGTTGAGGCTTCTGTGTAATTTTCTTTTCCATGTTTTCTGCTTTTCTCCTTACGCTGAAAACGAACAGCTTGTACTTCATGGCCGTTTTGACTGTAAACTAAATAAATGAAGGGTGGTCTTTAATGTTTGCACAGTACTGTACATAACCTGCAAACGCAAAAACAGCTTTGTTGTGCAGTACTTACTGGTCTGTACGTACAATTCCTCCAGCAGACAACCAGACAAAAACAAACATAACCAACAATGTCCAAATCTTACCATCTCCTCCTGACTTTGATGTCGATAGGTTTATGGGTGGCAAATGGCGAGCCACTGGTGGAGATGTATCGGCTTCTGCTCGCCATCTCCATAGAGAGAAGCTCAGTACTAGCAGGCAGACTCATCTTCAACTTCACGCAACGTCACTAGCTTCACCCGCTCTTTAAGTACCAGCCACAGGGTCACTGACGCCAGGGCAACGTGACACCTTGCATCCTCGCTCACACAAACACTGGGTATGAATAGTCAGCACCAGGTCCAGATGACATACTAGTCTTTACATGCTAATGAGCAGGGAAAGCTGTTGCAAAGTGTCAAAGTAGACCAGGTCAGTTCTTTCAGTTCCACACCTGGCGACTCTTGTGGAGCTGGTTTTGTCAGATACTATATGCTAGCTTAGCTCCTTCAGTGGACAGATCTAGGTCAAAAATATTATAAGCACATACTATCATTATTTGCTCAACAAAAAAAAACAAATTAGGTTCTTTACAGAGCAAATGCACTGCTTAGATTCATGAAAGCATGTTTGGTGCTAGCAATGCAATGCTAATGAAAACACTGATCCAACAGGAGCCGTGGCAGATGTTTGTGGGAATCGTGAAACTGCTTCCTCTGACTATTCATTGTGCAACAAAACTGAAAAAAAAGATGACTAATTCACATGACCAACTGGGTAACAAGATAGCTTTTCGCTAATCCCATCTGGCTTAGAGGCATTCATGAGGTAAAAAGGGGCGACTGATTTGGATGGGGACTGTTTGGGAGCTCACAGCCAGTCCAACTGGTGTAAGGTTGGTATACTGTACTGTACAGTGCTTGAATTATTTGTCTGAACCCAGAAGGGCTGACTGCTAACACTGGGTTTCGTCAGGTTTGGGTATCATTTCTTAAATATGCGTTGAGTTCAAATTTCACGTTCGGGTGCTCACAGCCCACTTCAGACTTTTAACAGATTTTACCTGCATTTCCCTGCTTTATTTTTTTTCTCCTTACTTCATTATTAACTACATTCCAAAAATGATTGAAATCATTTTTAATTGAGCACTGAGGTTCACGAGGCAAACACTCATAAGAAAAAACACTGAAATGACTCAGGAGAGGACATTGTAGTGCAGCCAAATGGACATTTAATTCGTTTGGCTACAAATATTTTATGTTACATGATCAATGTGTTCTATGTAGCATGTTCTGTGTGCAGAAATAGACTTTCAGGATTTAACAGGTGAAGGTTAATCTCACTATATCAGCACAGTCCGTGTGAAAACTGCACAGTATGGAAAGCTAATTATGACTAAAAATCGTGTGAGATACTCTTAAACAGCATTATTTGACAAATATATTTGTTAAAGTAGAATTAAAACTAAATGTTGGACTATTGATTATTTTAGAATAGTATACTATTTTGGTTGCTTTTATTTATCCACGCTCTAATAAATATTGTATTCGGGTTTGGACCAACATTTTAGGCCTGATTTAAGCTCTAGAAAATGCTGAGAAAAGTCAAAATCTCAGTTTCTACCATTATGCAATCTTAACAAACTGCTGACAGTGCTCTAAAACCGGGCATCTGCTGATACGGCACATTCAAGTCTACCAAGTGTCAAATTAGCGAAAGGTGAAGAGCGGTTCAGTTTGAAGAAAGCTCATGCCTATGAAAATATCAACAGCGAACTCTGTGTAGCAGCACAGCCACATTTGCATGCATATGACACAAGAACGTAGTTTCCCTGCTAGTCTGAGCTGAGCGGTCTAAATGGTGTTTTAAAAAATGCATTTTTCATCAGCTCTGCAGAGTTCCCAAAGCAGCAGATGATATCCAGCTACAGGTGCGGCCTTGTTGCTGTGTGCTTAATGCAAACTACTGGTCACAAAGCTGTTGCTGTTTGCCAGCGGAGGAAAACAGTGTCATGATAGGTCCACCCTGCCGGCCATGGTAACCAATCAGAGAAGCGCAAGGGTGAGGAAGGGAATGTTACCCATTAGTGCACATTTTAAGGGACAGCATACAATGCACAGTGCTGTAAACCATCAACAACGCTGCTGTGCCTGATACATGCATACCTGCGATAGACACATTGCCAGGCAACAATGTTGGTGTCACTGCGCTGTTCAGGATGGACCCCCACCGAAATAATTTCTGGTCAGTGGTGGTCTCTTTCCATTAATGGATGGAATAGAGGGTGGCTGATAAACTATGCTGCAACAAATGTAGGGTACATTGGGGGAAGAAGCCCCCCAAGGGTAAGCTGCCAATGATCAAATGATCGGGTCTTGCGCCAAATCTAATCAATGGCAAATATATTAAAATTAAAGTATAATGTTCTCAATTGCTAAAAGGATCCCAATTATGCTTGTAAAACTGGCTGTCATAGGAAAAGCACAACTCACTGCTCTCATCATTCTTAGTGCTGTCCCCTCTGCTTCCACAAGAGGACAGCATGATCTCATTTGTTCTCATGACTGTTTCTGAGCAGGAGCAAAACATTTAATTTGACACAGCCCAAGAACAAATGCACATGTGACATGCCACAGCAATTTTACTTGCATTACTGTGAAAAATGATTTGCTAGGTGTGAAATGTGGTCTGCTATGGTCGTCAAACCTTTTCAAAACTGCCAGCTTGACTGTTTTTATGCTGATGCAACATAGATTAAGTAAGTAGCATGTTATGTATGTTTTTGTTGTTTTAGAAGGAATGAGGGGAAAAACAGCAAACTAGAAAAAAATAAATAAAGCTGTTTCAGGGTAAAGTCACTGACAAAAGCCACATTAACTTGTAATCTCATGAACTCTGCATTGAGACGTCAAACTTTTTGACATTGTGGTCACTTGACGAGCATCTGAAAAGCTCGCAAGTGCTAAAATTAGACGGTGACATTTTTACGACTGCAAACTTTCCCCTGCACGAAACGTGGACGGCAAGACATTCTGAGGAGAGGGAACAATTAAAAGTGGGGTATTTTTAGGAGACTCAAACTTTAAAGCCCTCAGGCAGGGAGACCGGCCTTTCCCAGGACACTGCTCGCTGACCTTCTGCCATGCAGGACGCAAACGATGGCCTAACGGAAAAAAATGGCAAGACAGACCACGTCGTTCGCTGCACCACTGTAACATCCTTCACCCCTCCGCATGACACTGAGGAATATTAAAAGATGGATGGGGACTGAGGAAATGGGAGACAAAAGGAATCTGTCCATGATGCCCTCACTACTGATTACTCTAATTCGATGTCTACAGTGAGGGCTATAGGCCAGCGGTGCAATCGCCTCTCCTGCCGCCTTTTATTTAGCCCGCTGACATGCCACACCACCTGTGCCCCATCACGTTGCCATGGAGCTTGCATTCTTCAGCCCGCCCTCCTGTGAGGAAAAAAAAAAAAAAAAAAGCTTGTCCCAGACTTCAGAACAGAAAATAGGTTTCCATGGCGGTTGATGGAAAGGTGGAAAAAAACGTGCTCAGGTTTGGTTACCTGCTAATGGCAAAGCAAAACTGTAGAGCACAGAGAGAGCGCTCCATTATGGAGTTACCAGAAATTTAGTGTGGAACAATGCATTCACATGTGAAAGATCCCAAGGAAAACTACATTTTACTTGCTTTCTCAAAATAGAAGCAATTCATGAAACATTGTTAATTAACACTGCTTCAAAGCGTACCGTTCACCCCTCAGTTCATACCGTCCATATATGAAAATTAAGCTGCATAAACAGCCCGTTTTGAATCCACTGTTTCTGTGATGTCATGAAAAAGCAAATGTTCATACATCCACCTGTTCAGCCCACAGCAGTGAACTTATAAGCACTTATAAGCTTATAAGCAGTGTTTCAGCCTGGACTTTTTGAATGAGGCATGATATAGAGCAGCCAATCAGGAAAGAGCTCCTGTACATGTATCAGTCTTATAGGCACGGCAGCAAAAATAGTCTGTTTCGTTTAAATGGATAATGAGAGGTTTGGAACATGGTTATGTAAAATGAATAAGGACTATTAGGACTGGTACATAAACCACCCAAACGCTGTAATGTGTCAATGTCTTGCACAAGAACAAACTGTCTAGTAATATCCCAGGACAAAAATTTGTCCTCAGCCTTGAGACTAGTGTTGTAATTGTAAGTCCAGAGTAATTATCATTAGGGGAGAGCAGGGCACAGTCGAACACAAACATCCACACTTTGTTTCCAGCACATCACTTGTGGCAAAGGTGGCATGAGTGTAAACATTACAACCTACCCAATAGGAAGGCTAAGGGAATTTGTAACAGCTGCTAAAAAGTCTGTTAAACTGATGCAAACAATTCTATACAGCTTGATTTGTTTGAGACAACGTTTTCAATCTAAATAAATATATAAAATATATGCATGAAAATAAAAATGATTAGGCTGTTTTATGTTTTATTAAAAAAAAAATAGAACAGCAAACATCAGCAAGACAAAATAAACATTTTATTTACATCTATAGAACATTATTCATGAATATGTGCATAAATCTCCAAAAAAATGAACTGAATTTACATAAAGGGTTAAATGGACTTCTCTCAATGTTTATATGAGGATACTTAGCTGTAATGCTTCACTGAAACTAACTCCACCTGTGGATGCTGTACTTTAGCCTGACTAGCTCTCATTGTGAGTTGCTTATGTGCTACATTCCAGCCATTAAGAGGGTGATTAAAATAATATAAGTGTAATTCTGTAACCTGTATCTAAAAAACGCCTATGTTTCACTTTCATGGTTCAAAAACAGTCTTCGCTGACAATCTCAAGTAACATCAGTCTGATTGCTGTCAAAATTTGTAGACGAAAATGCTATGAGAAACATAAGAATGTGGTCAAAAGCATGAACTATTTCAAACTGTTTAACTACATAGAAAATCAATGTTATACTTTATCGCATGTGAGGTTGCAGTCTACTCTCCCCTACATCCAAGAAATCAATATACAGCTAGTTACAGTTAACTATGTCAAAAATGTAGAGTGGTTCTCTACACAAAAATAGGACTGAATGCACAATAACCTTTTATCAAATTCAAATCGTAACATGGCTTGATATCTTCTCTTCTGCTAAATGTGGTATTGATTGAATGCTTAGAATCTGCACTTTCCACAGCATTTCTCTGCTTGCTTCAATGAGCTTAGAGCAAGAAATAATCTATATAATTAAATTATGTGCTTTATTGATCCTACAAGAAAAAGCTGTCATTTTGCTGCCTAACTTTGCCCAGCC
>JAILXH010205822.1:43450-54114 GCA_023558415.1 Piaractus mesopotamicus
TGTGTTTTGGACAGCAGCCTAATGCCTCAGGAGCCACAGCACAGGGCTCCATTTTGTTTGTCATGAACATTGACGATAAATATATCACACATGGAAGTACCTCCTACACTGCTTCCCAATCAGACAACAGCTTGAATGTAAGGATGTATTGACTATAAACCCCCCGCTCCTTTATGCCAGTGTGTTAGTAAAGCCGCTGTACACTGTGTAGTAACCAATTCTTATTTTCCTAGAAATCTTTGTTGCAGTCATTGATTGGGTCAATTGGCAGCTATGCAACACTGCACACTGAAGGATTGGGCGAAAACCAAAGGCGGTTACTATCAATAACATCAATAATCGAGTAAGCTACCTTTATTATGACAATTAATCTAGTATTTAAAGTATGTGGAAAACAATGAAGTCTACAAAAAGTAGAATACTAGGGCAATAAGCATTTTTACTCAAAAGATACTAATATTACAATAAGTACAAACAACATGATTACAAAGAGTAGTGATGTCAATGCTTAACAATTTCCAAACATGTCCTCAAGGAAGCTCAAGATTGTTTGTAGTTATCATTCAGCAACTGGTTTGGCTCAATCAAAGCTTCATTACATTAAATCAGATGTTCTGGTGATGGAATTGACCAAATTCATGTGATGGCAGGCGGGCATCGAGGAGAAATCTGGAACCAAACCTGTGTTCTTCTAGATTTCTACAAATGAGAAAGATTTTTACAGTTGTGTTTTTATTGTAAATAAAAAACACAATGTAGCAAAAAAAGTAAAAGTACATATAAAAGGGTGAGACCATCAGGCTCTGTTTCTTATTGCTAAAGCAGCAGGAGAATTAAAAATTTGCATTACAGTTATACTAACTGCTAACAGTCGATTTATCTAAAAAGTAAATCAGTAAATCAATTAGTCCATCAGGCGATCTTTAGTTTACTATATATATTTCAACAACACTAGTTATAAGAACAAGCTTGGTCATATTGGTCAACGTATTAGAGGAGGTAAAGAATGTATTAGAGGGGATCAAAAATGAGACCACTAGTAGAAAAGCTGCCAAACATTGTCTTATTTACAACCTTATCCACTGTTTCTGTGGATATGGCACGGTATGGTCAGATTCACCTCACCACAGTCAGTTTCCTGCGTGGATGCAACTTTATTCTGATGTACAGACAGAAATATCTACATAATTACACTTCAAACATAAAGGAACAGGACCTCAGTGAGGTTTTAGACTACGAGAGACGTGTATTTCGATTCTGAAATGAGAGACGCATTGTCAAATACTGTATGAGGCCGCACGAGGATTAGACTGATCTATTCGTGTACTGTCATCGTAAGATGAAAGGCCGAGGATATTTGGATCGTGCTGTGCGCGGGACCGCCATGTGTTCTCAATTGTTCAATGATAGAATCCCATTAAAATTCTTTGCTGTCCACTGTTTGACTAATATCTTGACCTCAGGCACCTTTTGATGTTCAAAATAAATGCATATTTTTAGTAAAATATGTAGATGGGTTGATCGGTTCTATGCAGATATGGAATGTGTTTGATAGTGTTTGATCACCTGAAAGCTAGGAAGAACGTAGCAAAAGAAAAAAAGAAGCGCTGTTGTCTCAGAAAATGTCATGTATCATGTGCTTGTCTCGGCTCTGAACTCATGACTTCAGCGCCATTTGATAAAGCTGGTCTAAAGTGAAACGTCTGTTTTGCAAACAGTGATGCGGCTTGTTTCACCATCATTTTGGTTTTCACAGACTGATAAGGATTCGAGAGAATCAGACTGTTCCTGGGCTGCTCCTCAGAAATCCAATTTATGGTGCGTATCATTTGGCTGATGATCCAACCTTTTAATGAAGGGCAGCTAATTCGTTTTAGAAGTTATCAGATAGCAAATCTTGACTATCTAGGACACAAAATCTAGTTAAATGTAATTTATAGGTAACTCAAGCGAATTATATTTGAACAAAGATGATTTTGTTTCAGGCAAGTCATAACTAGAAATATACTGTTTTCCAACCTGTTGAACGGGCAATAACGCGCCGTTTTCACATGAAACTTCAGACCCATATTGACGCAATGGAGTTATTTGATCCCATCCTCTTAGCCTGGAGGAACAGGGTAAAGATGAGAGCCGTTTCCGCAGGCTATGGCACACATCAGTGCAGCAGGATGTGGATGTGCCCGTTTGAAGGGAGGTAAAACTCCACCCTGCACTGTGCAAATAGTGGCCATACTAACAGCAGCTTCAGTTAAAGTCACATACCCACTCTCCCAATGCCTGGGCCCCATATACAGTAAGGATTGCCAACAGTGTACTATGAAATCATTGACAAAGCATGGTTAACCTTCTGTTAACCTCCTACTAACTGTGCATTCTTTCCATATTATATACGTCCACTGCAAACAGCTGTGCCTTTAGCTCATATGACAGGAAAAAAATTGCAACTCCATTCATCCGAAAGAAAAATGTGCCTTTAAAAGACGACTTGTCTGTTTTCTCCACAAACACTTGAAAAGTGCTTTAGGTATGGGCGGAAATGTATGACTACCACACCAAGTGGAGCTTTGTTTAAGGTCATGTGTCAGGTGGGTAGCTCTGGTGTGCCTCCCTCATTTTATGACACCTATATTTGTCTAGACAGTTTCAAAGAAGCCAAACACAGTACAACTAACATATTAGCCAACGTGTGTGAAATGTTGCCTGGCTGAACTGCATTCTGCATGTTACGTTCATCTTGTAATTGCATGGCCCCCTGGGTATGTCGCATTCGTCCTGCTTCCAGCCTGTCAGTCCTGTTTAAATTACGTCAAAGAGGAAGAAAGAAACACAAGAAAACCAACAAGTACTCCTGTCATGCTTGAGTCATAGTTGCTCTGTTTCCTTTAACGTGGCTTCAACAGTAAAGTGACAGCACAAGCCCCTTGTGCTCATACTCAGGTGTTAAAAGCATTTCTGAGCAAGTGGTCTTGCAAAACCTCAGAACAAACAGTGCCACACCCTCAACCGGCCTGACGGTCTATCAGTCACCACAAACAGTGCAATTCACAACATGAAGCAAGAAGTGTGGCAGGAGCAAGAATGTGAGGATTTGCATGAGGCAGGGCCTGTCTGTGAAGCTGGGAATACCTAAGCCCCACTGAATTCAGATTTCCATTGTGTAATGGTCAGATACTGACCACAGACCCCTACGGCATAAGCACAATGAGGACCACACCATGAGCAAAAGCCAGACCACACTGATTTGCTTGAGTATGAATTAGACGACATCTGAATAGGAATGTTGTTAGGCATCATCACGGTGCACTCAGTACCTTGTAGTATCTTTCATTATCACCAGTATGGTGATAATGTCCACTGCCTGTTTACATAATTAACCTAAACATCACTAGCGCTGGTGATAATCTCATATTTATTTAAATTGTAACGTGAAGTGTAAGGGTGTACTAATGCCTGTGTATTAGTGCTTTTTTGAGCATTTTCAGTATATTTTAACAATACATCTTTAATAATGGTAAGAAATGTACACAGTGTCTCATTCCTGGGTCATCGTTCTGTATATTGCACCCCAATTTAATGGAAAACGACAGTCGGTAGACCTTCAAGCTCCTGTAGCTCTGAAGCGCATTGAGCTGACAAAGCCATGGGCCTGTGGTGGAGGCCTGCCAGCTGTGATAGGAAGCGACACATAGGTCTCAGCCTCATCTACCCTCTTCCAACTCAGTGCAGCCAGCGAGCCTTTGCTCTGACCATGCTTTCATGAAGTGGACGTCTGCTTCAGGATTAATACAAATCTCAGAGCTCATCTGTGTATAAGCCTGGTCTATAAATAAGATTGACCTGACACAGGGGATATCATGATGTTATGATCCAAAATACAAACACACTTTTTTCATAGTGATTGAGAAATACAGAATAGCACTCACCATATCCAGGAATGCCTCCTGAATGGGAAATTATTGACTTGCATCATTTTTTGGTCCCTTCCTGTGTAAGTGCGGCCAGTCTTCATTTAAGCAAAGGTGTGGTTTGCGTGGCTTTTCCTTTGTAAATAAATAGCCCTTACACAGGGTCTGGAGAATGCCATTACTTCCACACCTTACATACTTCCTCGTAAGTCCTTTCAAGGCTTCTCAAAGACATTGAGGCTGTAAGCAAACATACAGAGTACATTGTCCTCTGTGATATACTACTCCATGTCAAAGTTCTGAAAAAAGCCCATAGTACAGTTTTAAGGCAACAAAATGAGCATGTCAATGCTAAAGAATGTAAGGCTCATCCAACATTAAAGGAAAAAAGGGAAGCTGGAAAAAGGAAAAACAGTCAGGGCACGCTTGGGAGAGCTGTTCTGTAGTAGTAGAGGAGAAACAGAAAGCAAAGAGTGGCGTAGGAGTTGTCACTTTCCTGCCTTTTTCGTGGAATTCTTCCGGCTAAGATGTCAAATTCGTTCTGGCACATCCTCATCGTGAAGTCATATTATTGTCTTCCACAGGGGGAGAAGGCGCTGTCTCTCCCTCTCTCCCTCCCTCTCTCTTTCTTTCTGTCTCCCCAAGTCATCCAGGGGGAAGGGTTCATTTCAGAGAGTGAGTCGCATGCCTCTGTCTCCAGCAAGCCTGAAGTGGCACACAGTCGCCCCTCTTCTGCTGTCCTGCCATCCTCCTGGATGCCATGGAGAAAGATAATGGGACAGGACCTACCGGTGGGACACCTCAGAGCCCAGAAGCACACCGTGAACACACTTCAAGAGTAAAGAGTGCCTGCCGGCTCCAGTCGTGTACAGCACAGTGCAAGCTATTGATCCTCTTAGTGCAGACACCTCTGATTAATACAGCCCTGTTTGCTGAAGGATGGGAGGAGCAGCCTTAGGGAAGACGGAGAGACAGCAGTGAGCATCAAGACGGAAGAAAAGAAGTTCTGAAGAAGAAAGGAGTACCGAGTGTCATCTCAGGTCTGCCTGCATCGCCTTGCCCTGCCAGCTGTCGTCACCCTCGGGACGTCCGGGTGGCTTAACTGCAGCCAGGGTGCTTGGAGAAGCCTTACCTCTTAGCACGTGCTAATGCAACACAGCATGCACAGTCACTCCCACTCCTTTACCTCCTCCTACCCTGCTCACTCTTTGCAAACCTGAAGTGCTTCCCCCTTACCTCAGTCGCTCTGAGCTGATCAGATAGTAATCCAGGTTTTCCTGCTAACTCAACTCCACTCACTCACTCACTCACTTACTCTGTTGAGCTGTACTGCAGAACCAGCTCTCGGCTGCAGTGGGTGTGTGTGTGCGTGTGTGTGTCTGCGAGAGACTGTGTGACTGGATGTCTGAGTGCGAGCGTCAAGGGCCCCCACGAGGGAGGCTCTGGCCAGCCAACGTAACAGAGCACTAAATAAGGCCGTGGAGCTTAACAGCTGGAAACGCCTGTTTCTGCCACTGCCAGTTGTGTTAAGAACAAAGACAAAGGCTGTAATGTTCACATTAGAGAGTTGGCACGAATTCATTTTTTGGTCAAATGTGACACAGATCCTTTTTTTCAGACTCACGTGAACAAACCTGGTGTTTTCAAATCGGATTTGAGTCACTTTCGCAAGTGGTTCTAGATCACACATATCCAATATGTGGCCATGTGATCATAATGATGCTGTCTAGACAAAATTCATATTTTTTTTTGCACCATACTTCACTGCGCATGTGCATGTCACGGCTGTCATCATCTACTGTCAGCAGCATGTCAAAATGCCTGCTTGTAGGTCCTTTCAGGGCAGGGATGAATTCACAACATTGACAGATATGGGTCACGTACAATCATGAATGTGAGCAGAAATTAGAAAACTGGACTTGAGCAAAAAGGCAAAAGATTATAATAACATACAGGCTAAAGCCCTAACAAAGAACGCCTTAAAAAGAAACGGAGGACAGCCCTGCTACCTATATAGAAACAGGCATGACTGGGACACACAACAACTCTCCACTCCCTGAATATTATACCAATTTCCATCAGAAGCAAATTAACATTTTAAGCAAGCCTCTTCAGCAATGACATAACCAACAGACCCTCAGGGAGCCCTGACATGCCTGCCTCCTGCCATTTTAGGACAAAGAGAAAAGTGTAAACAGACAACTTTGCAGTGAAGCCTGTATCAAAGAATTAGGTCTGTTGTCAGCTGCTTGATTCTTGTTTATTCATTTTTCTTTAACAAATCATCTCCAAATTCATTCTTAAAACAATGCAACTGATTGCAGTTTTGCAGATTTATATGCATGACTGAATGAAACCAAATGTTAGTGCAAAAATCATAAATCAAATGCATCTTTGTGACAAAATGTAAACGATGTTCACTGAGAGTTTGGTTAATATAAGCAGACAGAGTCATGCGTCATAAAGCCTGTTCTCTGACCTGAGGCTATTGCGACTAAGGAGAGCAGCTTTAGATGGTATTATATCAAATCCTTTGGCTGCACTGAAAGAATAAGTTTGGCTCAACCACCAAAAACAAAGCATCACATATTGTGTTTGTTAACACTTTCAAGTCTGCAGTATTTCTGTTAGTGTTTTATGCATCATGCTGTCAATTTTTGAAGTAATATCAAATATTATACACCCCTCCATTCAGCACAAGCTTAGCTACTCATGTATGTCACTCAAAGACTTCTACACACAATAGGAGATGTTAGGCCATGAACACTCTACTACAGCCAAACCATTTTAAGAACAACACACAATTCAGTTTTTTCTTTATGTTTTTTCTCTATGTGAGAAGATGGAAGGAAACAGTCCACGCTGACAAACTGGGACTTGATAATTACGTTGCGTTGAGTGGTGTCAGAAACTGGGAAATACCTGTTTTCACACTTGTAAATTGCGCTCGAAGTTACTGTTACACTTAGTGTATTCAGAATTCTAGATGAACACGAGTTTGTGAGATATGAGGTATAACACGACCTTTAACCTTTTACGCAAGTAAAAAATGCTAAACCTGCAGTGAATGTGAAATTTTCAGCAAAGAGCTACGTTTTCTGTGGAATTAATAAACGTATTTGTTAGAAAGTACTATTTAGACAAAATTTGTTTTATATGAGGAGGTGAGGTAATGTCATTTTTACTGGCATTTCTCAGTGATCGTCTCGTCTAAATACGCCATGTCGTTTTCACGGACTGCGTCTGCACTCCAACGTCAGTAAAGGTTCCGGCACAGAATTAACCCTAGGTTATATTATCCTGTGTGAATCGACATGTTGGTAAAAACACTTCTAGATTCTCTGGAAAAGAAGTTTATTAAGCATGAAGATACTCAAAGAAGTGTTTACTTGTGTCCTTTGTGGCTAAAATCAGGGCAGTGTATGCTGTCTTACCTCAAGTGTTCAACTCAGAACACTGAAACAAGTTTCATTTTATATGATGATGTTGACTGTTGGCTGTGAATTTCCAAGCTTATGAAAATCCTAATAATAGAGTGCGTTCACTTAAGACAGCAAGACAGAGTTAGGATAAATAGAAAAATGGCTGAATTAAATGTTTTAATATGTTTTCTTTTCTGGAGTAACTGCAGTGCGTAAATTGAGTAGAACCTCCCAGTTCTGCTACTGATACTGAGATCTCTTAACCTGCGCAAATTGGTCATAAACATTACAGATTTCCTGCGGCAGACTTGCACCCCCCCCATCTCGCCACGAAGAACTAATCCTGCCTGAATAGTTATTGTCAGTAAATATGCTGACTTTTGATGGTAAAGACTGCAATTTTTTCAAACCTCTGAAGCAGCTTCAGACATTAAAAAACATCCAAAGTGACGGTTCCCCTTTAAGTGTTGGAGCTTCTTGTTTTTGAGTGGCCTTATCTCCCATGTGTACCAATGGGTCCATGTTTACTTATTAAAAGCTTTGTGTTGTTTGGCACTGGGCATAAATGTCACATTGGGTTTGCTGCAGTCAAGCGAGCACCTGATGCCTAGAGTCAATTTAGATCACTGTGAACACAGGAACCACGCGCAGAGCAATGCTGATTCAATGCGCTTGGAACTGCCAGCTCTCTCCATAGAGCCATAGCCAGTGTCTTATTCAACAGCCAAGATGCGAGCCTTGGAAGAGCCATAAGGTCTGTGACATAATCGAGCAGTTCTGCTTTGGTCGTTTGTTCTCGGTTTTAAAGCTCATGGGTTGCACATGGAGAACCACTACAGCATTTCAAAGGAAAATGAACAGCCACCATGAAATAGGGTTTGTTATGTTTGTTGTAGCTTGTAGGATGGTTTAAGACGAAACAAGATCTGGAGAATATCCTATAAACTTTACACACAGTGTCCATAATTGGCTGTTTTGGCCCATGAAAACAGTACAGTATGACAGTGGGGATTGTGGAAAGTTGGCTGAATTGTTATTGCAGGAAGTAATTGCATTTTCAGTTTGGGGGTCTGTGTGGAATGCAGAAAAAGGCTGAAGTTTTCGTGTATGAGAAACAGCATTACTGACTGCTGAGAGACAGTGAGTGGGATGTCTATCTCTCCTGGGTTCCCTCACTCCTCTTCAGCTTCAAGACCGTTCTCAGAAATGAAAGTCAGTCTGAGCAAAATCCCAAAACATAACTTCACAATGCATCCATTCAAACCAAACCAAAATGTCTAATTGTACCAACAATATCAGAAGATATAAAAGTTTGAGCCAAAAATCCATGATGTCTTTTCAATATCACCTCAGAAAACTCTGTTGACAAATGAGAGCTTCATTAGGGAATTTCTATGAATACACTGTTACAGGAATGCATTGAGGGCTTCCAGCACAGGAGCATATGCCAGAATCTGTGTGGCCACAAGTGGTTTGGTGCTATTTGCGCTATGAGAACACTACTTGCTTACAGTAAAAAGAGAAGCACAACGCAGGCCACTTCTCCTGAGGCTGCTGTGGCAAAAGGGGAATCAACTGGGGATCCTGCAGCCTCATTTTAAAGAAAAGGGGTGATAGGTTACATGCATCAGAATTTATTTATCTTTAATCAAAGATCTAGTCATGGAAGTACGTGGGCCCACACTTCAGTGTCTCACTCTTAACTACATAACTTACATATTATCCACACAGCAGTTACTGTATAACCTGTAGTAGTTACTGAAAAATTTTAAGATTTATGAATTACTAATAAGTAGTTGAAGAGGGTAAGCAAATAAGGTATAAGCAAACTAACAGGAAGTTTAAAAACTATTGCTGAAGTCAGACCTTTTTCTGTCCCACTGTGAAGCACAGAAATTTGTCCATGCATTTGTCGCACACAGAATTGATTACTGTAATGCTCTTTTTACTGGGTTTCCGAAGAAAACAATTCATCTTCTACAACTAGTACAAAATGCAGCAGCACAGATCCTAACAAAGGCAGAAAAGGGAGCTTGTTTTGAAAGAACTTCTTTGGCAGTTAATTAATTGGTTTTTAAAGGTCTAAATGGCTTAGCACTTCACTGAATGTCTGTCTCTCTATGTTCCAACATGTGATTTTAGATCAGCAGATTCTGGCCCATTCCAAATTTTCCCCATGTAAACTACAGAAACAGTGGAGAGGTCTCTTTCTGTTTTTATGCTTCTAAACTGTGGAAATCATTACCCCTTACGATTAGGCAGTCAAGTTCAGCACAGTTTTAAGAAGCATTTGAAAACATGTTATCTAATCGAATCTAACTTAAAATACTATTGTAATCTATTTTATTGCCTTTGTCATTTTATCTTGTTTTATTTCTCATCAACTTCATTTCCTTTTTCTTCATTCTGTTGTTTTTCTACTTTTATTGTATTTTTGCTTTTATTACTTTATTTACTTTACTGTAAAGCACTTTGAGCTGCTTTGTTAAAAGTGCTCTATAATAAAATGTATTACTATTATTATTATCATTAAAAGTTTGTAGACACCTGCTCAACTAATGTTTCATCTGAAATCAGAGGTGTTAACAGGTAGTTTGTCCCTCCTTCTGCTGCGGTAACTGCTTCTACTTTTCTAGGAAGGCTTTATACCAGACGTTAAAACACTGCTGTGAGGATCTGATTGCATTGAGCCTCAAGAGCATTAGTGAGGTCAGGTACCGATGTTGAGTGATTAGTTCTGGATCGCAGACCCCACTCTAAGTCATTACACAGATACTGGATGGTACTCCATCACTCCAGAGAACACAGTCCCACTGCTCCACAGCCCAAACCCCTCTAGTCGACATTTGGCATTGGGCATGATGACCTTAGGCTCATGTGCAGCTGTTCCAGAGCATCCTGCTCTACTGTCAGTGCTTTCTATAGAGATTATACAAGCTGTGTGTATGCAAATGAACACTTGTGTCAGCAACGGGTGTATCTTAAAGCACCAAGATCAGTAATTACAAAGGGTGTCTACAAACATTTAGATGCATTAACCTTATCCCTGCGCCCCATAATGCTTTGAGTGACTTATGGAAAGACCACTGAAGCGTAAATATGTCAAATGCTAAGGACATCCTAATATGACAGAAATGTGGGAAGAAAAAAAAAAAATCTTTATTGCTGGGATGCTTGAATGCTTGTGTGTAATCGATAAGAAATCTGAACGTGCATGAGAAAAACTTGTCAGAGGACTCTATTTATAGCCTACATCAAGTCATTTCATTTCAACTAATTTTGTTTACACTGTCAGGTATATATATATATATATATATATATATATATATATATA
>JAILXH010205825.1:1843-13355 GCA_023558415.1 Piaractus mesopotamicus
TTTCCAAATTTACAAAGAACCATATTAACACATACTAATAAACAATTACCCATGAGTCTTTCCTTGCCACAACTCTGAAGACTGTGCTTCCCTGAACTGCATTGGAAAATCCTTTGACTGGTCACTCTTCATGGACACACAGCTGGGTTCAGGTGAATCTGATCTCCTTTTCTGAACCAGACTAAACAGAAACCAGAATCTAATTACAATATTTGCACATTTATATATACAACAGTACATTAGTTTTAGGTCTCTGTTCTACTGTCATAAATTACAGCGTATTTTTCAATAGAACTGACAAGTACTATTGTCGAACATTTCATATAATAATTTTTTTCACCTTTCATCTTTCAAAGGTTGGTAGTCTTCATCAGATGAACTCATTTTGAAGACTGTGACTCCCAACCTGCAAGCACACACATACACACACACACACACACACACACACACATAGCCATTAATTTGGATGTTGCGTTTTGGTCAGCTCCTACAAACTGTTAAACAATCACAGATGTTTCAGGTAGAACAAGTGATTTTAAAGTTAGTGTGCCTGCATGTACTAATCAGGAAGAGAATCCAATCAGTGTACATTAATATTTACTCATTTAGAAATGCACTTCTCCAGTATAATCAGATTTCAGGTGCCTCTGGTAGACACGGCTTTGGAGGCATAACCATCTATCTGCACAGACATATACAGGCAGATATGAGGGAAGGTTTTTCACATGGAGGGTGGCGAAATTTCAAGCAGCATATGTGACTTACACAATGACATCATGGATGTCTGCTCACTCTGCTCTTTCTTCTTCTGGATGAACCTTATGCAAATGAGTTGAGCAGTGACCAATTAAGGTCTATCAAAAGCATTTTAGCACAAAGATGATTCGTAAATGGTATCTTAAACAAACTTAAAGGGTAAAGCTAGAATTACACTGAACACTCTACCAATTTTGCCCAGGAGTGTAAAACCCCAGTTCCAAAAAAGTTGGGGCACTGTGTAAAATGTAAATAAGTGTCAATAAAAACAGAATTCAATGATGTGCAAATCTTATAGACCCATATTTTACTCATAATAGAAAATAGAACACATATCAGATTTTGAAAGTGATTTTTTAACATTTCATGAAAAATATTAACTCATTTAGAACTCAATGGCAGCAACACATCTAAAAAAAAGTACAGGGCCATGTCTACCATTGTGTAGCATCCCCTCTTCTTTTAACAACAGTCTGTAAACGTCTTGGAAGTGAGGAGACCAACTGCTGGAGTTTTGGGAGAGGGATATTGTCCCATTCTTGTCTGATGTAGGATTCTAGCTGCTCAACAGTCTTGTTTGCCGGATTTTCGTCTTGCTGAAACATGCATACATTCAGGCCTTTCCTTAAAGAGATGTTGTCTGGTTGGGAGCATATGTTGTTCTAAAATCTCTATATACTTATGGCATGAGCCTGTCCCCCGGGCCCCAATGACAGCCGCGAGAGCCGGCAGGAAGGTGGGGCCCGAACTCAGAGTGAGGGCAAGGCCCAGCAAGGACAGCAGGGTGCCTTTTAAAAAGAGCTGAGAGGAAACAGAGATAGAGGGATGAGCAGCTGACTGAAGAGCTGAAAAGCTTAGTTTGAAAAGGACTGAAAAGTCCAGTTTAAACCCACTGAAAAGTAGTCAGCTTAAGTTTGATTTCACTGTTGTGTTTGTTTGTTGAGTGAAAATAAGGAAAATGGCTGTTGTCCGAACCTTTTTGAGATGTGTTGCTGTAATCAAGTTTTAAATGAGTTAATGTTTTTCATGAAATACTAAAATGTCTAACTTTCACCATCTGATATGTGTTTTATGGTCTATTGTGAATACAGTATGGGTTGATATTTGCAGATCATTGCATTCTGTTTTACATTTACATTTATTTATATTTTACACAGCATCCCAACTTTTTTGGAATTGGCATTGTGTATATAATATATACATTTTTATTCATCTTTATTTCATGTATATTTCAGGGACCAGAGCTCCAAGTCATCGTCTCATCAGAACTTACCTGTGTGTCTCAGCAAATGTTTAAATCCAGAATGCAAGAGAAATTTCAGGTAATTAATGAAGGAACCTTAAAGCATGGGACCTCAACCCTTCTGAATATGATCTACACAGAACTCTACATCACAGAAGGTGAAAGCAGAGAAATGAATGACGAACATGAGGTGAGACAGATTGAAGTAGCATCAATAAAGGCAGCAGCAGAGGATACACCAATCAAATGCAATGACATCTTTAAACCCCAACCTGGACATGACACACCCATCAGAACTGTGCTGACCAAAGGCATTGCTGGAATTGGAAAAACAGTGTCAGTGCAGAAGTTCATTCTGGACTGGGCTGAAGGGAAAGCAAATCAGGATGTGCACTTAATATTTCCACTTCCTTTTAGGGAGTTAAATTTGATGAAGGAGAAAGATCTTAGTTTGATAGACCTTCTTTGTCACTTTTTCACTGACATAAAGGAATTAAAACCTGAGGAATATCATCAGTACAAAGTTATGTTCATCTTTGACAGTCTGGATGAGTGTCGACTTCCTCTAGAATTCCAGAACAATGAGAGCATATTTGATGTAACAGAGTCAGCCTCAGTGGATGCTCTTCTGACAAGCCTAATCAAGGGCAATCTGCTTCCTTCTGCTCTTCTCTGGATCACCTCTCGACCAGCAGCAGCCAATCAGATCCCTCCTGAGTGTGTTGATCAGGTAACAGAGGTCCGAGGGTTCAGCGATCCTCAGAAGGAAGAGTATTTCAAAAAGAGAATCAGTGATCAGAACCTGGCTAATAAAATCATCTCACACATAAAGTCCTCGAGAAGTCTCTACATCATGTGCCACATGCCAGTTTTCTGCTGGATTTCAGCCGTTGTTCTGGAGAGGATATTGGGTGAAGCAGAGAGCGGGGAGATCCCAAAAACTCTGACTCAAATGTTCACGCACTTTCTGATATGTCAGACCAAACACAGGAGGCAGAAGTATCTTGAAAGAAGTGACCCTGATCCTGAACAGATCGACAAGATTATTCGTGCACTGGGAAAGCTGGCTTTTCAACAGCTTGATAAAGGCAACCTGATCTTCTATGAGGAAGATCTAAGAGAGTGTGGTATTGATGTCAAAGAAGCTTCTGTGTACTCAGGGATTTGCACCCAAATCTTCATAGAAGAGAATGCACTGCACCTGAAGAAGGTGTACAGCTTTGTTCACCTGAGTGTTCAGGAACATCTTGCAGCTCTGTATGCACTTCTCTCCTTCATCAACAAAAGTGTCCCAGGACACCAAACTCTTGGCTTCTTATGCTTCACTGAGAAGACAACAATGTCTGACTTTCTCAAGAGTGCAGTGGACAAGGCGTTACAGAGTGAGAATGGACACCTGGATCTTTTCCTCCGCTTTCTTCTTGGCCTCTCAGTAGAGTCCAATCAAACTGCCTTACGAAGCCTGCTAACACAGAAAGAAAGCCACAGCAATGAGGAAATTATAACATACATAAAGGAGAAGATCAAAGATGACCCAGTCCCAGAGAAGTCCATCAATCTCTTCCACTGTCTGAATGAACTGAATGACCATTCTTTGGTGCAGGAAGTTCAAGCATACTTGAGCAGACGAAAGAGTCACCGCCTCCATAGTGTCAACTTTTCTCCTGCACAGTGGTCTGCTCTGGTGTTTGTGATTCTGAACTCAGCCAAAGAGCTAGAAGAGTTTGACCTGTGGTGTTATGAACCAACAGAAGAATGTTTGTTGAAGCTGTTACCAGTCGTCAAAGCATCCAGAATAGCTTTGTAAGTGTTTCATTCCATATTGCATCTAAAGTTGTTGTTGTGGTTATAGTAAAATTTGAGGTGTTCTGTGAGGTTTAGTATATTCTTCAACATCTGTGAGGATCTGACATTTTCTTGACAACAATAGGCGATACATGATTTTAGAAGGTATGTGACCCAGAGCTGCATAAAATTGTTCAATTATGTTCTTTGGCCATATTTGGTTTATATATACATAAATGCAAAAGTAAAATACAAGCAATTACAAAAATGTAGCATTTACACAAATAAATGACTTTCTAAATTACAGTGGTTCAGATCAGATTATAGGATTGAATCAATATTGCTAAAAAATGGTAAATGATTTGAAAGTCAGTGTCAATATAAATATCATGTAAGTTCTAAGTACTATTAGATGTAAGTGCTACATTTGATAAAGGTACATCATTTCTTTCTTGCCAACTGCCTTGGTTTGGCCTTACAGGGACATCACAAAGTGGTTTGACACATATCCTAAAAGAAGAAAATATTGGGTTAGTCTAGGAACCATAAATGTAAAACATGATATTTTTTGTGGCTTACCACAGGGTTCTGTACTAAGCCCAAGTTTATTTTCATTATACCTGTTACCATGGATAAGTACAGAAAAATCGAATCCTCATTATTGAAAATGAAGCAAGGAGAACAAAATGTTTAAGTTGTGGTGTTAAATGTGGTGTGGTGTTTGTTCTCATAGACTGTGTGAGTGTAAACTCACAGAGAAAAGCTGTGCAGCTCTGGCACCAGTTCTTAGCTCAAAGTCCTCTTGTCTTAGAGAACTGGATATGAGCAACAATAATTTGCAGGATTCAGGAGTGAAGATGCTCTCTGCCGGACTCGAGAGCCCACACTGTAAACTGGAAATACTCAGGTGAGATCATCACTTCCGTATTTTACCCAAGATTAATAAAATTCATTCAAAACAAATGATGTTCTAAAATGATGTATCTTCCAGACTGGGTGAATGTAATCTCACTGAGAAAAGCTGCGCAGTTCTCAACTCAGCTCTCATTTCAAATCTCTCATATCTGAGAGAGCTGCGTCTCACCAGGAATAAACTGCAGGATTCAGGAGTGAAGCTGCTCTCTGCTGCACTGAAGAACCCAAAGTGTAAACTGGAGAAACTGAGGTAAGCTTTTCGTCTTCCATGTTGAGCCTTTTGCACCTCTCACCCTCTCTCTCACAAGCTTTGTTTATCTGTCTATGTCTCTCACTCTCACAAACCACCCAATGAACAATAAATAGTAGTAGACTAAAAAACATATAGCCACTGATGTCAATAACAAATTTAACCTTCAAAATCCCAGGCTTATTATGTCCTAATATTTATAAATCTAGTGAATTATAGTGCATTAGTGCAAATAGTGCATTAGAAATAATGCGAACTGGATGAGTTATTGTTAAGTTATAGATGTGTGTTATGAAAGTCTGTAATGAACAGCAGGTCTTGCCTATTTGTTATTTATTGCATATGCACAATGTAATTAGCATTTTCATGTTCCACATCTGAAATATTCTGCCACAGATGATGTGTCTTGTTGCTGCTTGTAACTCACTTCAATGACAGCATAAGTGGGTGGGTCATATAACTGTTAGCACTATTTAGTTGCGAGAACGCTATTAATATCAGGGTGTAATATCTCAGCCTCAGCCTAGGCCTCCTCCAGTCACTAGGGCAGCGGTCGGCAACATGCGGCTCTTAACCTCCATCAGTCCAGATGGGCAATGTTCATCAGTTGCTTCTATTTTACACTCTCTTATCAACCTGGCTTGAAGAACATCAAGGCCAATGCCCTCTCCAGGCAATGGCACGCACCTCCTGCTAACCAGTCCCTGCAGGTCTGCTCCAACCTCTGCCCCAAAAAACTCACCCTGCATTATATCATCCCTTTCTTTGTTGTGAACAATTGTTTTATTGTCTTTTAACTTATATGTTGGCATACATATAACATAAGAACACATAACATCCCTTTTCCCTCCCCACCTCCCCCTCCCGAATGTGTTTCGGACAGTACATTTAAAAACATACGCATACATGTATCAGAACATAACTTCATGAAAACAAAAGTGAGAAAATAAATAAGTAAATAAATAAATAAACAAACATACATAAACATATGTGTGGGTTAAATAACGGGACTCCTCCTAAAATACAAAAACAAATAGATAGCTCTTGCAAGGGCCTAGTAAACATTCCACTGATTGGAGCACCTTCTTCAAAGCATTAATAGTTCTTGACTGAGCACCATGTACATGAGCAACTGAAAGCTCCAAAGAAATATCAAGCGCAGACAAAATCCATTGCCGTCTTGAGATGGACTGAGGAGGACTCCATCGATTGACCAACAGTTTCTTTGCAGCTGCCACAGTCATTTCTGCTGAACTGAAATATTAAGAGAAAAAATTTGTTTAAAAGAAAAATAGATGCTGAGCATGGAACATCATGGTCCAGTAGGACTGTAAGATTGGTGGCAACCTGATGCCAGAAATTAAGGACCTTAGAACAAAACCATAAGTAATGCAAAAAAGTGCCAGGCTCCCCTGAGGAACACAAATTACAGATTGGATCATAAAATGCATATGAAATCATTTTACTGGTGTAAAATTAATGCAAGAATTTCCAATGTATTATTTGGTGATTTGGGTTTTTTGAAGATAAATAGATGGTTTCCCAAGCATGGTCTGTAAAAAACTCTTGGTCCTTCAATTTAGGATCTTTAGACCAGACTGGGCCTACCCCAATGGGGTGTGTAAGAAGCCCTAAGTAGGAAGATATAAATACTGGAAGCCGAACCGGCCTTTTTACTAGGATTAACCACTCCAAGCATTGGATGTAGCTGTAACTTAGAGCTCAGGGATGCTCCATAAGACTGCAAGGCAGATTTGAGCTGCAAGTACCTAAAGAAAGAAGTGCTCGGTAAATTAAATTGCTCTCTAATATCCTGAAAGGATCTTAATCCGTTTTCATCAAAAATATCACCTAAAATGTGAACTCCTTGGTTCTCCCATTGGGTGCAGTAAAATAGAGAATTCTCTACCAGTATATTATGATTGTGAAAAAGTGGAGAGTGATAATGCCATTTTATATTCAAGTCAGATTGCTTAGTGGCTGTACGCCATGAAAATATGAGGTGAGATATTATAGATCCAAAGTACCGTCTACAGTGCCTAATAGAAACATTACAAAATATAAGATCTTGTAACCTATAGGGAGCTATAATAGATTCTTCCACTGAACGCCAAGAAGTTGAAATACTTGGATTTACCCAAACTGACAAGGGTCGCAGAGTGAAAGCTTGGGCATGTATTTTAAAATTTGGAAACGCAAGACCACCGTCAGATTTACATCTCTGCAAGGTAGATAATTTTATCCGGGGTCGTTTGCCATTCCAAATATATAAGGACGGAACTTGAGAAAGTGTCTCCCAATATTTTACGGGACGAAGTAAAGGAATCATACAACTAAAAAAGTTAATTCAAAGTAAAATATTCATTTTCATCACTGCAATCCTGGCCTGTAAAGAGGTAGGTAATCGTGACCAATTACTGGTGTCAATTTTAATTTTGCTTCAGTATACTATTGAAATTTTTATTGATTATATTATTCAAAGAAGGGTATATCTCCACCCCCAAATACTTAAAATGATCAACCACCGGGATAGGTACTGAGCGCAAGCTTGGGTCTGATTCAAAATTTAAAGGCAGTAACGCTGATTTATCCTAGTTTATCTTATAACCAGAAAATTTACCGAAATCATCAAATAACCTAAGCAGGTATGGAATGGAATTTGTTGGATTATCTAAAAACAGCAGAATATCGTCTGCATGTAAGGAAATATGATGTTGGGTCTCCTTTATTTTAATAGGCGAAATAAGCATCAATTTGCGAACAGCTTGGGCAAGGGGCTCTAATGATATAGCAAACAAGGAAGCTGACAGAGGACACCCTTGGCATGTGCCATGACTCAACGGAAAGGGTGCTGAACATTTATTACCTGAGAGAACTATTATGGATGGGTTTGCGTATAACATTCTTATCATGGCAATAAATCCAGCGCCAAAACCAAAATGTTCTAAAGTGGACCACAAATAGTGCCACTCAAGTCTATCAAAGGCTTTCATGGCATCCAATGAGAGTATAGCCCAGTGTGACTCAGAGGTATCAGCTGAGTGAATAATATGTAAAAGACGTCTGACGTTATCAGCTGCTGATCGTGATTTTATAAAGCCGGTTTGGTCACAGTGAATGATTGTTGGCATGATCACTTCTAGACGTCGGGCTAATACCTTTGCAAATACTTTAATATCTGCATTGATAAGTGAAACTAGGCAGTAATTGCCACAGGAAGTTGGATCCTTGTCTTTTTTAAGTAATAATGATATCACCGTGTTCACATCCTGATGAAATTCGCCCTTACCTGTTGAATAATTAATCATGCCTAACAGTAGCGGCCCGAGCTCAGTCCAGAAATGTAAATAAAATTCCGCTGGAATCCCATCCCAACCAGGTGATTTTCCTTTTTTCATATGACAGAGTGCGTCATGCAACTCCACAAAAGTGAGATCTTGGTCTAAATAAAACACCTGGTCAGCGGACAGTCGCGGTAAATCCAAAGGTCGAAAAAAAGAGGAATAGTCTGTGGACTTACTTTGGTGTTCTGAAGTATATAGATCTGAATAAAAACTATAAAAAGTATGGTTAATTTGTGCCTGATCGGTAAGCATTCTTCTGCCTTGGGATCTAATTGCAGTGATACTGGAGAACTTTTCATTGTTGCAAAGTTTCAATGCTAAAAGGTGGCTCGGTCTACTTCCATTAAAATAATAATTTTGCCTAACTCTTTTAAGAAGAAATTCAGCCTTTTCTCTTAGAAGTTTGTTAAGCTCAATCTTAACCAATTCTATCTCTTCTGCCTTCTCAGTCGAGAAGGTGTGTTGATTAGATCTCTCTAGTATAACGAGTTTCGTTTCCAAATCGTCTTGAAATTGCTTGAGCTGCAGACCAGCCGCTAACTGACAGGAAGAACCATCACCCCCAGATCGATCTAACTCGTGATCTAAGACAGTGTTCATATCCGTTCCCACTACCAATTCACAATCTGAAAAATTAATCAAATATTTTGATAAAGAAGGGAAAAAACCAGGCTCACTTGGAGCAGGGGCATAGACTGAGATAAAAGCTACTTTCTTATTTCCTATCAGTGTAATGTGTGCTATTCTTCCCTCTTCATCACCTCCTTGGTCCAAAATCTCAATTTGTAAGTTCCTCTTTACCAACACAAGTACTCCTTTAGTTGCAGTAGTCACTGTTGCACAAGCCGCGACCCTGTAAAACTTATTGTTACATTTGTTAATAAACTCTTTCCTTAAATGAGATTCCTGAATCAGTGCAATATCAATTCCTTTTCTGTAAAGTAATTCTAAAAAAACTAGCACGCTTAAGAGGGTCATTGAGACCATTGATGTACCAGCTCAAAATATTAAAAGCCATGTAAACTAAAAATAGATTCAGAAATAAACAACATCATAGCCTTCAAAATCAGAAACGGCCCAACAAAGCTTGAAGTCATAAAGTCATCAGTGTAAGTCACACCCTGTATATCCCACCCCAGAAATTAAACTAATACACCATGCCCTCCTCCCCGAACACGAGCTGTCGTGGACTGGATGACTAACAGGTCAAAGTCCACAACCCTCCCCTTTCACAGTCCGTGTACAGTCAGAGAGAGAGGGAAAAATATATAAAGAATCAGCATCAGTTCATAGCATACAGCTGTTGTCTATTTACCGACCATCCTTCATAACGAAACTGCATTAGGGTCTAGAAACCACCGAGCGTCCTCCAGAGTATGGAGTAGATGTGTTTTCCCATTCCGGATCACTCTGAGAACTGTGGGATACAGAAGGAAGGACTGAACACCTGCTTCTCTCATTGCTTTCCTCACTGCATTGCGCTTCTTGGCAGTCGTTGGAGAAAAATCTGGGAAAAAACTCAGGTTCGCGTCATTCCACTTCAATTGGCCGGCGCGCCTGCACGCCTTGAGGATGAGATCCCAGTCATTGTAGCATAACAACTTGAAGATGAAGGCGCGGGGCCTGCCGTAATCGGCGGAGATTCTGGAATAAACGAGATGAGCATGCTCTATTTCCAGTTCCTGGTTAGACAGCACTGGAAGCCATATTGAGAGCTGTTTCTTGATGAAACCGATAAGGTCGTCTTTCTCCGCGCCATCCAGCAGACCGAGAACACGCAGGTTACTATGCCTGCTTCGGTTCTGTAGTTCGACTACCTTCTGTTCGAGAGTTTCCAAGCGATGTGAATGCTCTGAGAGAAGTTTCTTCTGCTCTCTTTGCTCGACCGTAAGGTAGTCAAGCTTTGAACACATGTTTTGAATCATAGACATGTGGGATGCTAATTCCCCTCTCATTGCGGAAAGCTCAGCCATTATCGTCTGCTCTAGCCACACTAGAGGATCCGCCATGTTAATCTGAGGAAGAGGTGAATCGGTTTTCACCTTCTTCTTTGTAGGAGACGCATTTGGGGTAAGATTCAGCTGTTTCTTACTTGAAGACATGAATAGCAGTCTTATAAAACAGTTAGTAACAACAAAGTGGGACCAAACTCAAAAAAAAAAAAAAAAAAACAGAAAAAAGGGATATTGTCTCAAGAACTCTAGCTGACCGCAACCGAGCCCATGTACGGCGTCACGTGACTCCTCTATATTTATTTTGAAATTATTTTCATATTTACATTATTACCAAAATAAATGATGTCTCCTTATTTAACCATTACAATGTTTTAAAAAGCCAAAACTAATTAAAAAGTTAAAAACTTAAAGTTGCAAAACTTCTGAAGTTCAAGTTTAAATGCTTTGCAAACACTTTTGAAAAATGCAATGACTGAACAAGACAAACATTAACATTTTTCTATTGTAAAAAAATTCAACAGTTAAATTCCTCGGGAGTTCTAATGGAAAGAACACCAAACTTGAGTAATCAAATTTCCTTCAGATATTGAGGAAAATTATACCTATTGTTTTTTACTGTCTCCTTACCTCCTCAGTTGGTGGTATATGTGGTCCTACTTTTATTAGTAATAACAATTTCTAAAACCTTAATTAATAATAATAATTTACCTACAACTGGAAGGCAACTGGGTCCAATTTACATATAGTGGTGTGAAAAAGTGTTTGCCCCCTTCCTGATTTCTTATTCTTTTGTATGTTTGTCACACTTAAATGTTTCAGATCACCAAACAAATTTAAATATTAGACAAAGATAACACAAGTAAACACAAAATGCAGTTTGTAAATGAAGGTCTTTATTATTAAGGGAAAAAGAAATCCAAACCTACAGGGCCCTGTGTGAAAAAGCGATTGCCCCCTAAACCTAATAACTAGTTGGGCCACCCTTAGCAGCAACAACTGCAATCAAGCGCTTGCTATAACTGGCAATGAGTCTTTTACAGCGCTGTGGAGGAATTGTGGCCCACTCATCTTTGCAGAATTGTTGTAATTCAGCCATATTGGAGGGTTTCCGAGCATGAACCGCCTTTTTAAGGTCATGCCACAGCATCTCAATCAGATTCAAGTCAGGACTTTGACTAGGCCACTCATGTCTTAATTTTGTTTTTCTTAAGCCATTCAGAGGTGGACTTGCTGGTGTGTTTTGGATCATTGTCCTGCTGCAGAA
>JAILXH010205886.1:0-14467 GCA_023558415.1 Piaractus mesopotamicus
TTTTTTTTTATTACTATCATGATTCAATTTCAATGAGAAAATTCAATTTTCACAAGTAAAAACATTCATTTTAATGTACTGTTTTTTTTTTTTAATTATTATTTCTTACTAGTACAAATCGAGTTGTAGTACATCTAAAAATACTTCGTTTCCGCTTAAACCGGAAGCTTTCCTTATTGTCATTTTTCTTCCCAACATGGCGGTGAATCTTACTGAATTGTCTCTTCCACAGTTGGAAGGTTTAAAGACTCAACTCGAGCAGGTAACGCGGTCACTTTCCTTAAACCACTGCAGATTAACGCTGTATGTAGACTCGGTTCGTGTGTGCAGTCGCGGTAAAGCTCTGTGTCGCCCGCCGCGTCATAAGGCGCCGTCACGTTGCTGTTAGCTACCGGCTAATGCTGCTCCAGAATGGCGCGAGGGAGAAGAAATGATCCTCATTAAAATGAATAATCTAATAACCAGCAGTCCAGCGTTCGTCTGTTTAGTGCCCTGCGCAGCTCACATAGCATATGAACACTGCAGAACTGCATTTGAATGAGCTGCAGCCTCAGTGACCACATTTACCTGTAGAAAGATAGAAACGTAGAGCTTTCTGTTTGTGTGAGCTGCGAGATGTAGTTAGGGTTTTATTAATTCAGCTACAACGCAGGCATAGTTTCTGTTATAAAGGTGATTAAACGGGGGTTGTTTTGACATTTCAGAACTCATTTTCAGACCTGGAAAAGCACATACATACCAGGAAATGTTGTAGGTACAAATGTGGATATTCTGATGGGAAAATAATACAGACGTAAGATTCAAATCCTGCTTCAGGGGGGGGAAATGGTGTCTTGTTCTCTGGATTGTTGGAGTCTAACTAATGTATTTGCTATCTGCTTGTAATGTTTAGCATGAACGTTAAACACTGAAAGTCTGGAAAGTCTTGAAAAGAGCCTCCCGTTACTACATATTTCCTACAATTCCTACATAGTTGTAGGAAGTAAGAGCCTTCCTGAGGAGCACAGTAGAAGGTGGGAGCTTGTTTGGGACATGAGGTGATGAGTTTCAGTCCAGACAGCATTCAAACCAAACTACAGTGTCACCACACCTGTTTACCAGTGTGTTAACGAACCACTGAGTGAAAGTGAATTATGGATTGCTTTTCCATGTTGATGAAAAGAATATGCAGATGTCATCTTAAGTTGTTCTCATTGCATTAAATATCTGTAGTGTTTATCAGATTCTACAATTCTTAATCATGACTGTTTTTTTGTTTTGCTTTTTAGGAAACAGAATTTCTGTCATCATCCATAGCTCAGTTGAAAGTAGTTCAAACTAAATATGTAGAAGCCAAGGACAGTCTCAATGTTCTCAAAAAGAGTAATGAAGGTGAGGCTTTATAATCTATACTGTAAAATTGTTCTTATTCGTTATGTTATAGGTTTCCAACTCTGGTTCTGGAGCACCCCTTACACATTGTGTTTTTCCTCTGATACTTACGTACTCAAACCTTGAGAAGAGGTTGTCAATAAGCTGATAAGTTGGATCAGCTGTGTAAGAAGCAGGGAAAACATTCAAATATGCTGGACAGGCAACATCAGAGTTGGGAACTACTTTGTGTAATCTGTGCAGGAGTACATAATACAACATTTTCATTGCTTTTGAATCATTTTCTTGATGTTCCCTTGTCTTTCTTTCAGGAAAAGAGTTGCTTGTCCCTCTTACCAGCTCTGTATCCTTTCATCAGCTGAGACACTGTCACTGATTGGTAGTTCAAAGTAGTGTCATCAGGTTTTGAAAATATGTTTTGTGTGTGTGCACACGTATGTGTATGAGAGAGAGAATGAGAAACGTTTTCAAGTACACTCTGCTGTTTTCTTTAACTGCTGTACTTAGATGTATGTTCCCGGAACTCTGAATGATGTAGAACATGTATTGGTAGATGTGGGAACGGGTTACTTTGTAGAGAAGGTAAGTGAGAGTATTTTGCTAAAGTCTGATTGTGTTCAGATGTACAGCTTGTATGAAGACATAACTCAAGCCAGCTGCGTTTTTTTTTCCAGAATGTGGAGGACAGTAAAGAGTTCTTTAAGCGCAAAATCGACTTTCTCACGAAACAGATTGAGAAAATTCAGCCTGCTCTTCAAGAAAAACATGCCATGAAGCAAGGTGACCCTCTTCTTTGAATAACACACTTGAATTAGCTAATTTGCTAGTCCTGTATGTCACATGCAAATTGACAACTATGTGAAAGCACTTCAGCAGATTACAACAGAGGGGCTTAATGAATGCATTCACTCTGCCACACTTCTGGGTTTTCCATCTATGTCTTTTTTGCCCATTTTGAAAATGTGCATGTAACGCTGGACGGAAAAGCCAGAAATTCAAAAAATTCAAAAAATCCTAAAAAAGGTTTTTAAACTTGGATGAGGTGGAAAAGGTGGTTTACCGATAAAAGAGAAATGTGTTTGCACATGATTGCAGAGGTTTGGTGGGTGATGGATTTACTGATCATTTTGGATAATAAATGAAATGGCTACATGCGTGTTTTAGACATTGCAATCCCTACTTCCTGTCACCACCACAGTAAAGAAATCTTTGCGTCTCTATAAAATGCACCGGTTCACATCAAAACACTCTGAATGAATGTTTACCTCTCATCCGTTTTCTTTTAATGACTTTTTGGGAATTTTCTTTAAGTTTGTAAAACGCTTAAAAGGAAACTGCTGTCTTAACGACAGCAAATCAGTAACCTGTTGTGCCTTCAATGTCTTTCTCACATTTATTAACAATTTCTAATTTCTTTCTCTTACAGCTGTGGTTGAAGTCATGAACATGAAGCTACAGCAACTGCACAGCCAACAAACGTCACAGTCTGGCACCACCAAGGCCTAAACACACACTCTCTCTCTTGCACACATTTCACTACTCTGTAATATAATCTAAGGGGCTGTCATGCTGACCATTCTGCAGAACACTGTTGTGACGTAAACACATTGGCCTTTGGTATTCACAATTAATTTTACTGATGTAGTTCAACAGTATGGCAATTAAACTCTGTCATCTAGTTACCAACATAGTATTCATGAATTTATGTCAAAGTTTCTCTCTGTGTGCTGCCTGATGTTGCTTTTAAATTGAAGATTTAATATTCCAGTAGTTTCCCCCCAAGCACTGCTAGGCACTACATCTCTTTGGTCTGCTTTGGGCCCACCTAAAAGTGTCAGCAGCTGCATATAATGAATATTTTGTCTTAAGAAAGAGCCCTAAAAACAGGTAGCCCAAAAACAGTCTGTTTGTAAATACGTTTCTATTGGGAAAAATGTGTCAAACATGAGGCACTCAGCTTTATTATTTCAGGGTTTTTCTCCTGTTTCTTAATGTACTTCCATTCGTCATGTTTGGATATTAAAAATGGGGTTTTGGGCAATTGAAAATTGCTGTATCTCTTTAAGAGTGAGACTACTGCTTCTAGAGCAGGTTTGCTTTGCAGCAAGGTAAAACGTGGCAGCGTATACACAGGGGAAAACCGATTCTAAATCAGCACTACGTGATATCTTAAGTACTGTTCCCAGGCTGTATCGCTAACACCAGATATAGAGGCGGTGAGCTATTAAAAAAAAAGCCTCAGGACACGGAGAAGATTCATAATGATTAAGCAAAAACAGGACCATACAGAAGCCTCTTCTCTTCTGAAAAGTTCTTGCTGTATAGAGTAAAAGCTGATAAAGGAACACCTTGACTTGTCTATGAGCTCACCGAGCCTTGTTTTACATGAGAGAAGTTTGGTACTCTAGTCTCTGAACTACAGCAAACCATGCACTGGAAGGAAGTTGTGGAGAGTGGGTTTGTTTAGGAGTGCTCTGGAAGGCCCTGGGCAGATGCTGCTGTGAGTCATGTAGTTGGTTCACATTGATAGACGATAAAATTAATAATTCCATACTTCATTAAAAACGTAGCAACATTTTGTCTTCACTGCTTTCATTGTGAAACAAACATGCAGTTGAGGCCTGCTTTTTATGTACACCTGTCTAAACCGAAGAGTACTGTGGTCTTGTTCCGAAATCAGCAGCACCCCGTTTGTTGGGAAAATAAACAGCAAGGTTTCTGGGCCTTTGCCACACTTCATTCTATCTGTAAATAAAATATTCAGTTTGCTATCTAGTACCGTTAACGTTTTCCACAGACAGTTTTCTGCTGTCTGAATCTAAAAACATAATGACTTAGGAACTCTACTGCCACTTAAGTTGCTTTTAAACAAACTTTAGCTGTAAACGAACTTGGCCGTTTAGCAGCTGAAAGCGTTATTCGCTGTGTCATGATTGGCGGTTGCCTGGCTGCTGTCGTTGCTGCGCGTCCGTCGCTATGCGGAGAGAGCGCCCACTGGTTGCTATGCGGCGTGTTGCACACTGTTGCCGGGGAGGAGAGCGAATGCGCGCTGGAAGAGGAGGAGGGATGGTCGCTCAGTGATGGGAAGTTTGAATCAGTTCGCCGAACCGATTCTTTCCAACTCTGTATTTCAGTGAATCGACTGACCGATTCATTGATCACAAATCAGTGTCATTCGGTTCACATAAGTGTGCTTTCTCGGCAAAAAATGCATTTTGTGTGCAATACTGTCAAAACAAATACAACATAGCACGCAATTAAATAGCATTAACCGTTACAATGAAACTTATAAAATGTTGATGTTTCCTGCAGCAAGAACCACGTTATCTTTTGATGCTCTGTTGATAGTATGTGCATATACACGCACACAGATTTGCATATACAGAACAAAAACAAAACACATTTTTAAATAGCTAATTCTAGATGATCTAATCAAACTCGAAATGTGCACATCACAATCAGACAGTGGAAACCAGTAACCGTCTACAGATTGATCAACGCTGAAGAGGCTGCTGCTGCTGTTACACTGTAGTATTTTATGTTTTCATAAGGTAAAATCTGATTGTTATATTAAGTTATTGGAAGACGTCCCGCGACATCGACATTTCATTGTACAAAAAAGTTCCATTCACTTGTAGTTGTGTGAATCGGTTCGAATGATTCACTATAAAAAGAACCGATTCGGAAGGATGATTCGTTCACATCATCAGTAGTCGCATTGTCTGTCGGGACGGTGGCGGAGTGCGAATTACTGTCAGAGGCGCCTGGTGAGGTCGAGGTGCTCAGTGTCGCGGCTATTTTAAGCCCCTTTCGGATATGAGTCGAGAAATAACACTGCGAGTGAATGATCAGTTATAACCTGTAGCTCAAGAGCTTTGTTTCTGGTCCATTTATAGAAGGTAACTACAAACCGACGCAAACTAGTCCGAGCAAGTGCTTGTTGCGTCCACCCGGCGAGGAGAGGGGGGGAGTGAGTGAGTGAGAGAGAGAGAGAGAGAGAGAGAGACCGGACCGGACCGGCCGGAGCAGCGGCTAAGGCGGCCGATGACTTCAGAGAATAGCGGTTCACTACAGCAGACGGAGGAGGTCGAGTCGAGCCCAGTCATCCGAGAGAACGAAAGCAGAACAGCCGAAGCCGGGAAGGACCGAGGCGGCATGGTGAGTCTGGGCCTGTGTGTGCTGAATCGGCACTACAGACCCACCACTAACCCCCTCTCCCCCCTCTCCCATCCATGTCGCTGAGAGTGCAGCGACATGAGGGTGGCTAGGTAGCTAACTAGCAACATACCATCTGTGCTTCACTTCCATTTTTGGAAGGAACATTTAAAGTAGTGGGTGCAAGCAAGCGTGGCAGAAGTTAAACGCTTACATGCTGCCGTGGCGTAACAGATAAACTGCTGTTACATGACACGGCTAACAGTTAAAGCTAGCGGCCAACTTAGTTACTGACATGTGGTTAGATTAAGAAGCGCTTACACAGCCCGGTTAGCTCGCTTAGCTACCGCAAACAAACCGGTACGAGTCAGTTAAGCTAATCAAGAATACCAGATACTTCAGCCAAAACCTGTCTGTCTACATTAATTTTGAGACGTCTATTTATTATACACGTTTATGCCATTTTTCCCAAATTTGCTCTCCTTTGCCGCATAAATGAACAACGTAGCTCCTGAGGTGGAAGGGAAGGCGAGTTCGCCTCTGATAGCGTGTTTGGCTTGTTGACCTAATAAATGACCGTAGATAATCCAGACGGTAACGGTACACGGTTAACATGGTTTAACGACGGTATGTCTGCCTTTCCTATCGAATGTAGCTAAATCATTTGCTGTGGAAATCGTCTTTCATTTTGATCCCTCCGTTTGATGTGACTTGTTAGCTAAATAGCTGGCTTAGTTGTGAAGGATTAACGTATGGCTCAGACTGACAAGCCGCCTCATGGCCTGGACACCGCGGGTTGGCTCGTGTTAAACTGAACTAAACTGTGTGGTCGCTGTTCTTCCTCAGTGAGAGTGACCTGTTGAAATGACTGACACTGCGAAGACATTCACCTTTCTTTCCCAGTGTGGTGGAGCAGTGACACTCACGAGCTTACATTCGGCATACCGGGTCAAAATAGCAGCCTGTGGAGTTTTACGTGTATTTTAAATATAGTACTTTTATTAAAAAAAGTACTGGTGTTAAGTATAAACCAAAAATGCAGATTTGAAAAGTACTGCAGTTGACAATTGTCATAACTTTGCCAACCCAACTGCAGAGGTTTATGTTCTTACTATCTTTATCATTGCTTTTGTTACCAGATGAGAAAATTAACATTGAGTGAAGGCTTAAAATGACTAAACATGTAGTAGAGTTCTGAAGAGCAACACGCCCGATTTAACTCATAAGCTAATTGCCCTATATGTCTAATGGTTGTTAGACACCTCTTCTGTAGTTTGTATAATCTCCATAGAAAAGCATTGCAAATGAGACGCTATAGAGCAGCCGCACATGACGCAAAGGTCACCATGTCCAATGCCAAGTGTTGGCTGGAGGGATATGAAGCCCCCAAGCATTATGCTGTGGAACTGTGTTCTCTTCAGTGATTGAGCACTCTCAAATATTTTTGGGATGAGTTAGTGACATTTGTAATCTAGAACTAAGCATCCAGCATCAGTACTTGATCTTACTAATGCTCTAATGAATGCAAGCAAATCCTCACAGCAATGTTTTAACGTCTAGAATAAAGCCTTACCACTAGGCTAGAAGCTGTTGCTGCACCAGAAGAAACTTGAGATGAGCAGGTCCAAAGACCTTTGGACATTTGGTCTATCAAGCTGTCCAGCAGCTTTAGTCAGGTATGTTAGAGCAGGGAAAACATCTTCAGTGCACAAAATCCACATAACAGTGACAAAGAACCACTAATCTAGTTACTAAGATGTTTGAGTTGAATTTGCTGCTTCCTAATTACTGCTTTCAATTCATTTGCTCATTATCAAGCCCTTCAACAAATTTATTGTACATGTGATTCAATAATTTTCCATTTCATATATTTGGACCACAAAACCATTTAACAGGCTATGTTGTTAAGAATTTTCATTGAAAATTGGCTACATAATTGGGGCAAAATATCTTTATTGGTCCGTATCACATTTATATGCAGTTATAATGTGTTGGAAAGTAGAGCCCAGTATACACTATAAAGCACTTTTCTGTATACTGGTTTATCTTTATTGCCAAGTAATGGCAAGTGCCAAGAGCAGCGTTATAAAAGGAAATAGCCATTTTAGTAGCTTTACGGTACAAACGGTTGCAATTTAATTAGTCATTATTGATGACTGTTCTAATATAGGATCTTAAATGTTTCTTGATTAACATTTCAAAGCGTTTTAAAATTGTTTAGTTCAAAGCTGCTTTGCCTCCTCATAAATAAAGCTGCCTCCCCAAAGGTTGGGCAGAAGTAGTAGTTGTCGAGTTTTGCTGAGCCGGAAAAGATATGAGGCTAAAGTTAAATTGATCTATGAATAGGTTTGTTTAAACAATTTTAAATCTTAGCGATCT
Organism: Piaractus mesopotamicus; assembly: GCA_023558415.1. NCBI lineage: Eukaryota > Metazoa > Chordata > Actinopteri > Characiformes > Serrasalmidae > Piaractus > Piaractus mesopotamicus. The sequence goes on from JAILXH010205886.1 coordinate 7,906, forward strand.
CAGGCTATGGTGTTTGTTTAAGTTTAGCTATCTGAACTGTATGGCTCAGTGCAGCATTTGGGTATCTAATCTTACATCTGCACTTGTTTAAAATATTAAATACGTCATAACAATAGGCCTTAGAAGTGTCATTAGAGGGTACATTTAGGAGCAGTGTCTTGCCTCTCTCAGGAAGTGAGTTGATCATATGAAACGTTTGTTTTTGTTTAGTTTAGGTGTAGACGTATTTGGTCCGGGCTACGCATACCCACTGTCTACGGAAACGGCCTACATATACAGAAATGCGCTTAGAATATGGGTTAATGTGTGGTCAGAGACATGGCTTGCTGAAATGCATGATGCAAGTTGGGGGAAGGCATCCATTTTTAATATGTGTACATAATGATATACTGTGCACGACAAACTATTTTAGATTAAGGTTTTTTTTTTTTACTTTGGTAATTTTATTCGGTTTTATTTAGTGCAGCCGTGTTGTATGTTCTTCTCGCCATGTGCTCGGCGGTGATCCCCGGTTCCGGTTGAGCTTGGATGATGGACGTGGTCGAGCCCCAATGAGAGCTCGTGTTCCGCGTGACGCAGATTCGCTGGCTTTAGTGCGGACGAATCTATGAATGAGAGTAGAGAATGTTCAAAGCGTGCCGGCGCATGTGACTTAAGGAGGGGCCGGGCGAGGAGGAGCGCTGCAGCCAATCAGAGTCGCAGCACGGCCGTCGGCGCTGCTCTAGCCTGTGCCATGCTGGTGCAAGAGTGCTGCTGTCTGTGAACTCGCCTACAACTAGACCGCGCTTTCGTTTGAAATAGGAAAATAAAGCTAAACCTTGAGACGACTTCTCGTAAGCTAGATTAATTAATTCATTGACGGAGTGTGTGGTGAGTGGCAGCGTCAGCGGGGAGAGGGATAATGCTGCTGTTTGTGGAGGTGAGTTTGAATAAGTTTTTTTTTCAATCGACACGGCGTGGTTTTTCGCTTCGGGCGACGGGGCGCCTCGAGTTTAGAGGCGAGGAGGCCTGCTTGAGTTCCGATTCCGAGCTGCGCTGAGTTACGCATCTTTTCTGGTATGTTTGAAAATGTTTGGTGCTGTTAAATTACGCGGAGCGGAAACGTCGTAAATGCAACGCATTTTAAAGCTAACCGTGCTAGTGTGCAGAACGACAAGGCCACGTGAGTGGGACTAACGTTAGCTGGCCTTGAAGGCCGGCATGACTGGCTTATATTTAGCTCAGTTGGCGGAAAGGTAAAGATAACATTTCACTGATTTTTTAGCTGTCGGTTGCAAGGAATAAATCAGTCTTGCGAATTTCTCTACCGCGGTTTGAGAACAGCGTCGATCAGATTAAACCCCGCCGGGTTGCGGTCAGGTCAGCCCGGTGACGGTTTTAGATGCGGGTTTGTAGCGCGTTGGCAGCCGCTCTCGGTCCGCATTATGAGAGCTGCTGGAGGCTGATCAGATTAAGCGTGTGAAAAGGCTATTTTAGCGGGCAGACTCCTAATCAGGCCTGTGAATGAACATGAGCTCCAGCAGTGCTGTGTGGACGTAGCAAGGCTGCGGTCAAAGGTGAACCCAGAGTAGACCGTCAGCTAAATAAACGATAATGAGTTTGCTCACGTAGTCCCTGGCAAGGATATAGAGGGGTCAGTCAGATATCAGCGATAAATAATCCACATTTGTGACCTTTTAACGGAGCCTGCGTGTGTGCGGAGCTCCTCACTGAAAGCTGTTCAGAGTCGACTGCTGTAAGTGCATGTTAACGCTCAGAGTGCGGCAGAAGTTCACACCTCTTCAAGCTGTGCGATTCTGTTACCCTTCTGCATCGTGGTTACACTTCCTAACTTTCACTTGACTCGGAATTTCCACTATTTAACAACTCCATTTGTATAAATTCAGCTGCTTTCACATTGGCTGCTTGATTAGCCATTCAGTGACCCAAGATCAGCTGTGCTAAGATGTTGTAAGTTTCTTTAAGTACAACGAGCTTACTGAAATAACCTTAGGCCAGCGTTCTGCTCCTTTTTTATTGAGTCAAACTGCTTGTTTCCCTAGTGAAGCTAGTAGCAGTCATAATGATGGTAGATAAGCAGCTTCTGTTGGGTCACCTATATAACCCCCACTTATTTCTTATCTTGTTTTCAAGGTGACCACAAAGGGGGCCGGTCTGAATCCCAATGCCAAAGTCTGGCAGGAAGTCTCTGCTCCTCCTGCCCACAACCCAGAGGAGGGCATGGAAAGCCCTGATTGGCCACAGGCAGACCACACCCCCTCTGAGCAGCCGGAAGGTGAGAGAAGTGTCAATGGTATAGTCATTGAAATTAAGTAAAGTGTGGTTTGATGGAGGAAAGCAGAGTGATTGAACTTGTTGGGTAAGGCAGTTGGAATCTCACTTTATTCTTATTCTGATTGCGCAGGGGGTTGGGTAGTTCTGAAGTGGTAAGCAGCTGTTAGAGCTGTGATCCGAATTCAGAAAAACAAAACACCTACTCACATCCACTGGCCAGTTCAACTTTGGAAAGTCCATGATGTAGGGCTAGACGGTTGTCGTTTAAAAAAATAAATAAATAAAAAATGGATGAATACTTACTTATATTTACTGTGATGTTGGAATGCAGAATAAGAATCACTTTATTTTGCCAGTTATTTTACACATACAAGGACTTTGTAACATACAAGGTTTTGTAAGTGCATGCATGTGATGTGTAGCATACTGAACAGACCAGACAGGTAAACAGACTGTTCACAGATCTTTAACTAAGGGACAAACTAAATAAATACAACAAATAGAATGAAGACTGAAAAAGAATGAGCCAATGTGAAGGTTGCAAAAGAGATCCTATTAGCTGTAAAAATGCAGATATGAATGTCTGTGGATATACAGGTCTGAGGAGACATAGTACTATTACAGAATATGAACATTTGTATAGTTGTGAAAATAAGGATGTTACATGAGTTGTACTGTAGTACAGTAAAGGTGTAATGTAGCTAAAGTAATGTAATGTGAAAATAAATTTAGATGTCTCAAAGCCAAAGTATTTTCAGTTAAGTCAAGGTGAATACGTTGATGAGAATTTAATGTAAATAGGTAATCATATTAATTAGCGAACCCGTCTAAAATACTTTCTGGTGTCCGGTTTTTATTCATTATTATGTAAAATAACTGCTAATATCAGATTTTAGTATAAAATCTAAAAGTTGAGTCCAGCTTCTTTTTGAACTAGTGTTGCTGCCCCCCACACACCCACACACAGAAGATATGCTTGTTGATCTTAGCAGCTGGTATTTCACAAGGGAAATTGAGTAGGGACTTGTTTTCTATATTGGGATAAGTCTGTAGAGAGGACTGGTCTGTAGTGAATACCTACAAAGACAATACAAGGTCTGTATTACTGTGGAGGTGCTATCACCTTCTCTTTATGTTCAGGCTGTAAGGGGTATGGTATGGGCTATGGCGACTCTGAGTCAGCCCCTCAAGTGGAGGGTGGTCTGCTAAATGGTGTAGACACAACAGATGTTACGTATCCAATATATGAACCAGGTCAGTCTTCATCCCTCACACGTGTGCTTGCTCACTCCACAGATGTTTGCATGCACACAGAAGTGAAGATACAATGACAGACTCTAAATGTGGCTGAAATGTGTGTGTACTTGTCCACAGTGGAGGGAGAAGTGGTGGAGGAGCTGCAGCCCCTCTCTGAGGAGAGTCTGAGGGAGTCGTTGAAGAAACAGCTGGAGTTCTGCTTCTCCAGGTAATAAACTCGTCTTACCGAGCTCTCCGCTGACACACTTCCTTAAGTGGTGTAGCATGTTCAGTCATTACTGTTTGTAAATCTGAATTCAAGATTTTTCCATGAATACACAATGTTTCTGTATGTTTAGGGAGAACCTCTCCAAAGACCTGTATCTGATGTCTCAGATGGACAGTGATCAGTTCGTGCCTATCTGGACAATTGCCAGCATGGAGGGCATTAAACTACTGACTACTGATATGGACTTGATTCTGGAGGTGCTGCGAGGTAAAATATGTAGCCTATTCACATTATGGGTGTAGACCTAGTCTTCTCACAAGAGGATTATTTTTTCTCATTTGCATTAAGTTTTGGAAGTGTTCTAGAATCTTGAACTTCATCTCAGCTTTGTCCTAAGAGTAGTCTGTATGTGTTCTCATTACTTTTTCTTGCTCCCTGATGGACTTTTCAGCATCTCCCATGGTGCAAGTGGATGAGAAGGGCGAGAAGGTTCGGCCCAATCATAAGCGCTGCATCATCATTCTTCGAGAAGTACCGGAGACCACCCCTGTTGAGGTGGGAACATGTCTTAACTACAAAACCATGGCTGTTAAGTATAGTCATTAAAGAAATTCAGTTTAAAAATCATGTTTAAACAATTTTCCGCTTACCCCAGATGTAGTCAGTAAGCCAAGACATACAAATATTGAACTATTTGAATATTTGATCGTTTGGTAGGAATTCATTTTTCAACTTTGGGGTTCAGATATTGGTGTTTTGAAAGGTTTTTTTTATTTATTTTGCTTAGTGTGGGCTATCACTAGAGGTGAACTGCAAAATACTGTAACGTTCGGGGTTCTCTGCGGAAACTTGGACAATTCGTGGTTGCGGTTCATAGTGTAGCTTTATTTCAAATTTGCTGAAACACAGCCTCTCCAGTACTAAGAGCTATAACAAAGCTGTCTGCTCCTCTCTGGAAAACCCACCACCTCCGTTTCTGAAGTTAGCTGACCCCATTGTGCAATCTTAGTCACAAAATACGCAATACGCAGTAATGTGTATTTAGTGGTTTGTTTCTCTGTCTCTTTCAGGAGGTGGAGGCACTGTTTAAAAGTGAGAAGTGTCCACAGGTCATCAGTGTTGAGTTTGCTCATAATAACAACTGGTACATCACGTTCCAGTCTGACACTGATGCCCAACAGGTATGAGACAGATTCGCTACAGGACTCTCCCCTAAGCTGGCATTGTACTTCAAACGTAAAAGGCATCTTACGGGCCAAAATGACACAGTGGTGCATTGTGTACTATTTGCTGAACAGAACTTCTAATCTTATTTTGTTCTGAGGCCTCTACATGAGTGTGACTTGTTCACTCCACTAAGCTTCTAGTGGTGCTGATATGTACACAGGGGCCTTTTTTAAGTATACTTCTAACAGCGTGTTCAGTTTTGATTAGTTCTTTTGTGGTTTGAAGTGTACTTCCAGCTTTACCTGCAATCTGTTCACCATAATCGCTTGCTGTAAGTGCTTTCATTCCAGTTCATAATGACATGGTTTTTATACATTTCACAGGCCTACAAGTATTTACGCGAGGAAGTGAAAACCTTTCAGGGAAAGCCGATCATGGTGAGTTTTGTGGTGCTCTTTGCTAATGACATGGGTGGTGTGGCTGTGCATGTCCACAAGGGGAAAGCCCCACACACAGCTGACCAAAATAGTATCACGTTGACTTCATTACACACAGAATTTGAGAAAAGTTGTGATCAATGTAAGTGTAAGTTCAAGGTCTATACGGTGCCCTACAGTACATTTTACATCTACATTTTTGATTATCCAGCTTTAGTTGATGGTGATTAGTTCGTCAATGACGGAGACTGTAAAGACATTTTAAAGAAATTAGTGTTTTGGCAAAACTAAAGCTTTAATTCCGTTTAAAAAAGTTAGCCTTCTTTTGTGAAACATTCTTATAGCATTGTAACTGATGTTAATAAAAGTAGTATAGTCATTATGTGACAAGCAGGAAAAACCCTTTAGACTCTTCTTCCTTTTTTGTCATTTGTATTTCTTACAGAAAGAGAAATCCTAGTTAAAATCTTGCAGCTAGCTAAAGCAGCCAGCTCACTGTTTACTTTGTAAAGTGAGGCTACAGCAGCTGGGGCTGAAATGTTATTGGCAGAAGAATGCAGAATCTGAAAATGTGGGAACAAGATCTTTCTGTTCTGTCACTGTGGAGATTTGAGGACAAATGAATTCCTGCATTACACACTAGACTGCAGTGAGAAACAAGGGGAAGGTGTGAATAGGCTGCTGCTCTCTTTGTGCTTACAGCACTGAGACATGCGCCTGATGCATGCGCCCTCACAGCTGCTTTTGTCAAAGCCTCTGGTGCCTTTGTGATCAAATTAGAGCGTTTAAACCACACAAAATGGAGGTGGAACAAGTATTCCGGTCAGGTCAAAGTTTTTTCACGCTGAAGCTGTGTTGTCCCTTATCGCTGACTTGGGTCTTTTGTTGTTTCAGTTTATATACATCTGTATTGGTCATTTGACTGTAAGTGTATTTCATGTAGGTTTCTACCCTGTAAAAGTGCCCAAGACAAGTTAGCTTCACTCAAAATTGCTAATATGGCACATACAGACCACTTTCTCTTATGTAATCTATACCCATATAGAAAAGGGTAGAATTTCTTAGCATGACTGATTTTTTTTTTTTTTTTTCTACTAGCATTTTTGGTGACATGTAGTATATTTAGTCTGTGATAAATCTGTAGGCATCCACATATTTGCTTTCACAAGAAAGGAATGTGGTTTTTCTGTCATTATTACTCGTTTTTTTTTTTTTTTTT
>JAILXH010205886.1:30323-45205 GCA_023558415.1 Piaractus mesopotamicus
TCTCCCTCTGGTTCCTTTCCTATGATGATGCAGCTTCCAAATGGTCAGACTGTTCCCCTGCTTCCCAGCCCTGGCCAAACATCAGTCATATCTGTAAGAGATCCAAAAATTACATTATTTTTTGACCTGTGTACTTGGATTCTGTTTAAGTTTTGTTTGCATGAATGTATGTGTAGTTGGCCCGGTCATCAAATACGGTGCCCAACATCCCTGGCATTCCTGGCCCTCCTATTGGTGGAAGCAGCAGTGGTTCCTCCTCTCCATCTGGATACAGTTCTCACAATGATGCCAAGATGGTGAGAATGACACGTGCGCATGCACACGCAGGATTGCAAAAGTGCTCATGAAGTCAGAATATACACATCTTAAATGAATATTCATTTAGATAATCGCACACTGTTTGTTGCAGTTAGTAAATTACAGACGTAGGTCTGTGTGGGTGTTTTTGTTTTCCAATGTTTTTGTCCATCTTTTGTTTGTTTTTGTCTCCCTCTAGAGGCTTAAGGCAGCACTGTCACCGCAGTGTGTTAGTGGACCAACACCAAGGCAGAAAACTGAGCCAAATGAGACACCTTCACCATCTCAACCACAGGTCAGCAGTGCAGTCACAGAAACATGAACACATATGCCTACACGTAAATGTATGTACCGACATACTAATAAGGTGTAATGTTACAGTATACTTTGAATGGTGGCTGGCACTGGTTACAGCTGAATGCCGCGGTATTATTTAAAAAATTTACAGTTTATTGTGTGAAATAACAGACCGTTAATAATTTCTAGTCTAAAGTGGTTTTATGAATTTTTAAACAGAAAAATGCATACCAAATATATTTTTCCTTTATCAGCCACATAGATAAATGTTACTAATTTTGCTTTACTGGCGCGTTATGACTCATAATTCTCTCCATAGGTGTCTCCGGCTCCGCCCAGAGGTGGACGCAGGCGTCGAGGGCAGGAGACGGAACCTGATGAGCGCAGACGCCGCTTCCTGGAAAGGAACAGAGCCGCTGCCTATCGTTGCCGGCAGAAGCGCAAAGTGTGGGTCAGTGCTCTAGAGAAGCGTGCAGAGGAGCTTGCCACAACTAACGTCACACTCACGGTGAGACACATTAGGTTTTAATCACACAGCTTTCCAGAAAACTTAGTAACATTTGTTTGCATATATGTGTGTGTGTTATATGTTACCAAATGTTGTTTGTGTGTGTGTGTGTGTGTGTGTGTTTGCACACAACAGAATGAAGTGTCTCTATTGAGGGCTGAGGTGACACGTTTGAAAGAATTGCTGCTGGCTCATAAGGACTGCCCTGTTACTGCCATGCAGAAAAAAGCCTACCTAGGTAATCTATCCATTCATTTATCTGCCTGCTGATACAACCATAAAATACTCCCTATCTACTTATTTAACAGCCTGTACTTTGTGCCTAGTAAATCATCTGTCACTCCATTTACATTGTCAAAATTATTTAGACGCCTAGCTGCAAAAACTCAAGGAGCAACTGCTAAAGTATTATCTTAGTAGTAATACCATACTGCATTGTTGTGATGTCAGCACTCATAAACCAGCTATAAACCACCTGTGGGCCAAAAGATTTTCAATTAAGACTGCGTATCAATATTTAATATCTTTATGGAATCATACAAAATACTTCAGTGCCACAGAGTATCAAACACTTGTGTCATTCAGTGCTACAATTCAATACCTAGTAGTTCCTATCAGTATCAATGAGCCAGTAAGTTTGCTGCAAAATCTAGACTGCTGATTGATTGTCTAAATTACATGCTGTGTGACAAAAAAATTAATGATAGTTATTGATTGGTTTGTACAAAATGCATGTCATGTCATTTTCAAATTTTTTAATAGTGTTTATAATTTTAATATTTTCCAAATTTAAATACGATATTTAAAAATACACTGTTTGAGAATTGATATTGAAGCAGAAATTTTAAACCAGACCAGTCAAATTTTTAATAGTTGCTTTTTACCATCATTTGGAAAAAAAGAAACTGCATTATGTAAAGAAAATCTACTCTTCACACTAATGAAGATGCTTAGATTAGGCAGGTATTTTGTGCTATTTCATTGCAAAGTAACAGTGACTATAATACGTTAGTGTGTGTAGATCATGCCTCCTTTCCATCCGTCTATGCAACAAAAAACATCAGTGAGTTAATTCATCCCTCCAGCTCTGCTTTCCCCCTCATTGTTCTCCATCTTCTACCTGGACAAGCATTAAATCCCTCTTCCTCTCTCTCTAGCCGCAGGTGTTGATGAGAGTGCAGTGTCAGCGATGGTGTTGCCAGTCTCGGTTCCAGCTCCAGTATCTGTAAATGGATTGAGCATGAGAGCAGCAGAGGCCGTGGCCGTTTTGGCCGGAATGGGCTCTGGCCAGTGGAGCAGTCCAGCTGGAGACGTGCCGTCCCAGTCACAGCCCACCTCCAGATGATGACCATGTGCTTCAGCCTGTAAGGACAGGGCATCTGTCTTGAGGAAATAGGCCTGTTAAAGAAGTCCATTGTCAGATCTCTTCCCTCGGAACTGTTAGAGTGTGTTTGTAAATGCCCTTCGTATGTGGCAAATGGGAACAATCGCTATGACCTGACCACACCCAGTTTCTCACCTTCAGCGTATCACAGTCTCTTCTGTTACTTTGGGCTACTGTAGCTAGAGATTGCTGCGTGTTTCTTTGGACTAAGTGGCCTGAGAGTGTGACCTGTTGCAGGATGTCGCTGGCAGACTATACAGACTAGGACGCACTGCAGTAAAAAGCTTGTAAAGACTCGCTATGTTATCTCACAGCCATGTACACATATTTAGAGTCCTTCAGCACGCTTATGCACTGTTGTGCTCACTTGATATTTTGTTGTTTGCAGGTGTTGCTCATTTTACATTTTTAAACGACTCTAAAATATTTTTTTCTAAATATTTGACTGCATGAATCAAACCACATAAGATAGATGAGTACCACATTATGCAGACACATTTAGCATTCTGTTGTTCTCTTTCTAATGCTTTCACTTTTTTTTTTCTCTGTGTCTTGGTAAACCTAAAATCATTTCTCTCAGGTCTCTCCTGCTGTGTGGCTGTGGTAGTCAATGTGGAAATTCTCTTGCCTCTTGTTAGAATAACTGAAAGCCACAGAATAGACTTGTCTGGAGATGAAGAGCAATATATTTTTATATTTGAATGTCATTTTCAGTCTGCATTTTGCGGTCTATGTATGAGATGTACGGGTAGCTTAACCACAAAAGTGTGCGATTGCTTTTATCTTTAAGGAAATAATTTGCTCAGTTGAATCACATTTTTTTCCTTCAATTAAGAAGCCAAAAATCCTTTACGTTAGAGGTTGTACCCAAAAGTTTCAGGTTATCAGGTTTCAAACGTGGGAACACAAACATGCACCGACATGACCCCACTTCTTGCAGTTCATTGATTGTGTGCATGTGTATCATTGATATGTATTGTACATGTGTATGAATGTGAGATCTTAAAAATGGTTGATAGTTTTATCATTCTGGAGCACATTTCTCATTAAGGGGGCTATCAGTCACAATGCCTATTACACCAGAATTTGATTTATAACAAACGGAAAGGGCTGCAAAGTCCTTCCCATTGAAACTTTGTCATTGAATATTTGTATATGGCTTGTTTAGTGACTGAAAAAGCCACATTTGAACACAGTGTCAAACCACCCCCTCCTTTCAGTCCAATTTTAAAGATATCATTCTAACAACTGCTAATTATTGTATCAACATTATTTTCACTGCCTTGGTATAATTCCAGCCTGAATGCTTTGTTCAGGTTTATCTTTACTTCCCTGTTTTTTATTTGTTTGTTTTTTTTGTTTGTTTTTTTGTGACTTGTTTACTGTTCATGGATTATTTTTCCTCAGCAGTCATATCAGTCCCTGTGAGGCCTACCCGTTCTTGTCTGGTGGTGTGCTTTCTCACCTGCAGCAGTACATTGTGAAAGAGGAGCTTTTCTCAGTGTGTATCACTAACTGATCCGAAAGTGTGCAACTCGTCAGACAAACCCTTTAACTAGAGCTGTAAATATCACTAAATATGAAATGCGCATATATGTCCAAGCATTGCTGTCTGTACAATATTAACTAAATGAGATGGTCCTGAAGATATATTGTAATAATTAAACATTAATGGAATTCAAATGTGTGGTAAATTGAGATGCATGTCTTTGACATTTAAGGACTTCTATTTGATCATTGGTGAACCTAAGAAGTGCAGTCACTAGCATTTTTCAGTTATGCTCAATGAAATCAACAAAATGTTTCATATGAGGCCTTCGGGTGAAATGTGGCATGGTGGAATTGAATTTAGACTTTAGGACATGGCTCCAAGAGTTGGAGAAATGTATTTAGAGTGACTTTTCTCCTATGGCTTGTCATTTGACCAGCAGTGAGTCAACACTGTTTGCCTGAGCTGTGAAACACAAAAGCTGTTAATTTAATGAGACTTATTTAACTCAACATCTCTGAGACATACAGTACTGTACAAAAGTTTTAGCGTATGACATCAGATTCCAAATTCATGGCCATTGTTAGGGAGCTTGTCATGGGCATATGTTTGGAGCTATAACAGCCTCCACTTTCCTTGGAAGGCTTTGCAGGAGATTTTGGAGTGTGTCTGTGGGAATTCGTGCCCATTCAGTCAAAAAAGCATTGATGAGATAAGCATTGATGTTGGACAAGAAGGCCTGGCTCACAATCCAATTAATTCCAAAGGTGTTTATTGGGGTTGGAGTCGGGGTTCTGTGCAGGCCACTGGAGTTTCTCAACGCCAAACTCATAAAACCTTTTTGGACCTCACTTGCTGGAACAGGAAAGGGCCCCTGCTATGCTGCTTAAACATAATTGTTTAAAATAATCTTTGTGTGTTGTAGCATTAACGTTACCCTTTACTGGAACTAATGGGCTGAGCCAAAACCCTGAAAATAAGACCCAGACCAGACTTTACTGATGACACTGCATTCTGGTAGGTAGCATTCTCCTGGCATCTGCCAAACCTGGATTCATCCATCACATGTGGCAGTATGCTGTACACCACTTGAGCCAAGGCTTGGCATTGTGCATAGTGATCTTAGGCTTGTGTGTAGCTGCTTGGCCACTTAAACTCATTTTGAGAAGCTCCTGATGCAATGTTCTTGTGCTAATGTTGCTTTCAGAGGCAGTTTGGCAGTCTGAAGTGAGTTATGAACAGAGGATAGATGGTTTTACATCCTTCAGCTCTTGGCAACCTTGCTGTGTGTTTGTTTGTGTGGTCTACCGTTTCGTTGCTGAGCTGTTGTTGTTCTTGGATGCTTCCATTTCACAATAGTAGCATTAACAGTTGACTGGGGCAGATCTAGCAGGGCAGAAATTTCACAAGCTGACAGGGTGGCATCCTATGACCGTGCCATGTTAAAGTCACTGAGCTCTTCAGTACAATCCTTTCTTCTACCAATGGGCCTCATTCAGCAATTCCTACATTTTTTTCTTCAGTTTGTTCTTGAGAAAGGTCTTAAGAAAAAGTCAGATTTATGACGTGTTCTTAAACCACTGAACTGTTCACATCTTTGTTCTCTTGAGTGTGTGTGTAGATTCTGTTCTTACCTGAGAACAAATCCCAAATAAGAAAACACTGGTAAATGTCAGAATCTTTGTGAAAACTGTGTGGCCAAGTGTTCCCACAAGTCTGGGAATCTGTCAGATATCCAACAACTGAACACACATTCACAGTCAAACACATTCTGAAGTGGATGGCAAGTGCTTGACTGCCACGTGGCCATGCATGTCTGGCAGGTCATCAGATATTTGTGTTTCTCGAGACCCCTGACTCCTGTCATTGCACAGCTAAATGTTGAACCTATGTCTTAGCTTTAGGGTGCACATCTATTGCTACACAAAGGACTGATTTTATCCCAAAAAGGGGCTCTTCACAGTCTTCTCCAGTGCTTACCATTAGTTATTCAACACCAGCAGTTGGGACTGTGACTTTAAGTTGGTGTTATATTTATGAAAGCTTTGTGTAAAAGTAAATACACACATACACTCTTACAGTGGAATCCAAAAGACTGACATATTAGGAACAGTAAGTCAGTAAATCAGAATGACCTACATATAATTAGAACAATAACATGAATTGTGACCTCACCTTGTAGCCTATGTTGTTTCTTATTGTCATCAATTTGAATTTAGTCTGATCGACGCGTCAGGCGAGGCCTTACAACTTGCTTTTTTCTGTGTGTTGAATTTTAATATCATTAATCATGAAGTATACCAATCTCCGTTTAAATGAAATAATACTTGTTTATGAAATCACAATGCAAATTGCTTTACTGAATTTTCATTTTATTTTGAAGCACCAATTTGCATTTATCGGAAATTTAAATTTTAATCTGCAATTCACTGCCTGTTTTACATAATAGATTTTCATTCGTAGTTTGCCTGTGATATGCTTCCATTCTCAGCCTGCGCCATGTGTTTATGTATGCCCTGAACAACACACTAGCGCTGTTCTTGGCTTTATAAAGGGTTCATAAACAACTCCTGATAGTTTCATAAAATCTTTCTAGGGTTATAAAGGGATTATTAAAGATTCATAGGTTTTCATTCTTGACGGCATACATAAAAGTTCCTAAAAGGCCTTATTAAAGTTCCATAAATGATACATGCATAAATAATTATAAACTGTTCGTAGCGGTTCATGAAGGGGATTCACAAAAGTTCCTAGAAGACTTTATGAAGGGATTCATAAGGAGCTAATGAATGGTACCTAAATATTCATAAAGGTTCGTATTGGGGTTTATAATGAGGTTCATAAACGTACGTCAAGCAATTTATAGAGGGTTCTTAAAATGCCTCATAAAGATTCTTAATAAGGGCTTTAAAATGGACTTGTGAAGGGGTTTATAAACCTTACACAACGTGAAGGGTTCATAAAGGTTTCCACTGAGGGAATCATTAAGGTTTGTAAAGGGATTCATGTGGTGGTACATCTCAGACTCTGAATGCTGAAAGAAGCCCGTGACAGCAGAGGGAGCAGAAACGCTCCTGATGATCCTCAGCAGCGCTCCTCCGGGCTGCGGGTCACGTGACTCTCTCCATCGGTCTGGATCTCTGTCTCTCTCGGTATGGCGGAGATGGAGCGCTGCACTGATGGAGCTCGTCCTGCCGTGTAACAGCCGCTGTCTATGCTCGCTGGAAGCGGGGGAGCTGCTGTAGTTCGTGGGGAACCGCTCTGCGCAGTGCTTTAGCCGCCTCTCAGCTCAGGCATGGCGGAGCGAGCTGTGGAGGTGTCTGCTCTGCCCGCGGAGGTCCGGGAGCAGCTCGCCGAGCTAGACCTGGAGCTGTCCGAGGGTAAGCTCACAACATTAACCCGAGGGCCAGAGGCGAGTGGAGAACAGGGACAGGTAGTGTGTGTATGTGTGTGTGTGAGAGAGAGGGAGTGGTGAGGTGTGTGAGAGCTCGTTTAACGGAACAGCTCAGTGTTGTGTTGAGTCGCTCATGAGAGAGAGAGAGAGAGGTAGAGATGCTACAGTGCTAACGCTAACGCTGCTGTGAGGGCCGAAACACACTGACCTCCTTTTCGTCGAGAATGAGTTGTTTTGTGTGTCATATTTACCGCGTGTTTTCTCATGTCATCCCTCGCAGAGCTCAGTGTTTTAACACGACACTCATGTTAACGAACGTGCAGTCGACGCGTACAGGGTATAAGATAACGTTATAGGCCTATAGGCTGTGTGGATGAGACATTGATTTATTTATTTATTTATTTATTGTGTCACAACACAGGCTATATGTAAAGTTTCTTTAAAGGTGGCTTTTTATCAGTTGCTGTTTCTTTTTCATTAGTCTGTTTTAATGCAAAACGTTTATAAGAGCACGATGACGTAGCCATCACCTTAAACCGCGAGGCGCATTGACAGATGGACGTAGAGGATGATTGTCCTCTTCATCAGTAAGCCGACCAAGCAGCATGGGGGGCTGGTGTTTCTCCCCAGTGGATAGTGCCCTCACACACACATACACACGTATGTCAGCTGGAAAAGCTGCTGTCCCCTGAAATTTAGACCTGGGCTGCCCGTTAAAGGGCTCATAGCCTGCATTTTTCATATTTCATATATATTCATGTCTATATGTTTTTTGCTATAAGGTCAGCTTATGAAGTTTGTGTGTTTTTATGACGCAATTTCAGCCATGAATTATTTCATGACCATTTCCTACCAATCATCATTTATAAATCGAATAAAAAACAGACAGCTTCTGTTACTGTGCCTTTAAAACTGGTATATGTAAATGACCTCTGTTCTGATTGGCTCTTTGTGCGTTCTCCCTGTGTTGCACCTCATTCAAAAGCAGGTTGAAACACTCCTTATAATGGCCGAATTTAGTTCTGCGCCTGCATATCTGCGAAATTGTGTGAGTGTTGTGTTCATATAGGTCAGAGGTGTCCAGTCTTATCCACAAAGGTCCAGTGTGGGTGCAGGTTTTCATTCCAGATAAGAAGAGCACCCCTGATTTCATTCGTTTAATCAGTCAGTCTCCGTCTTTAAACACCTGAGCATGTGCACTCCTGCTTTGTAGTAATGAAAACCTGCAGCTACGCCGGCTATTTGCGGATCAGATTGGACACGCCTGGTATAGATCACAAGATTTCTGCCAATGTGCTTGCACATAACTTGAACCTGTGCACTAAGGTACACTATCCAAGCCAGAATATATAGAAAATAAAAGTCTTGCGAAGAATTAATGCTCACTTTACTGTTTTGCAATATTGCAAAGATGGGTCATATAAACGTTTGTAGTGTTGCACCTTTTCTGTCAGTCGGTCTTGAAACTTCTCCATTTGGTTTTACGTGGGTCGTGTACTGTTTGGATCTTATCCCACCCCCAGTGCTACCAGTCAGCATTTGCTTCAGCTGTCAAGTGATGTGTAGTTGAGATTTTAGGTATGCACATTATTTCCTCTCCAAGCTTCTGCAAGCGACGTTTACCCATAAACCCCGTCTGTGCTTCTTGGTGCAGATGCATTAATGTGCCTATGTGCAGAAGTGTAAATCAGCCTTAATTAGGAGTGGGTGATACAGCAAAAATATGACAATGCTTATGATGTCCAGTATACAGTATTTTTATAATACACAATATGAATCCCAATATTTAGTTTTTCTAAGGTTTAATCAGTTGGAAGCAACAAAAAAGCCCTAGTGCTGCCACACTTAAAAAATAATGTCAAAAACACTGGTGCATTGGTTTTTGTTTGACATTTCACATGCTGCACTGTACTAAATCAAATAAAACAGAGCTAAATTTGGTCTCTTCGTAATGAAACATAGAGTTAATCAGTGTTCTGTAAAGGGAATTCCAACGATTTCTCAAAAATTCTACATAAATCAATCTTTAAGATGTAAACAGTCATTCAGACTAGTTTGATGTGAATTGGTTCAGTGTAGAGAAATTCACTGGTTCAGATTTTCTTTACAGTGTTGGTGATGGGAATCAGGAGTCGCAATGTAGCCATTTTATTTACTATTCCAAACAACAGTGAACCTACACATGCATCCTGAGTGTTTATATGTAATGTTTATAATGGTAAAATAGTTTTTGGTACTATTTTAGCACTTTCAACACTCTGCATGTACCTTTCCAGCATGAAATTTTGAAAAAATATTTTAGGCTGAAACTTTTTTCTCAAAACTACTGTTAATGTTTCAAGCATCATTTTCCTGTTAAAGCCTGCTGTGAAGTGGCTTTTAGTGGCATTTAATGCTTCGGACATCTGGTTCCTATCTCCACCACTGTGAACAGCTCAGTCAGTTTCCCTAGAACAGAGTGTTTCATATCAAACCACTCTAACTGACTTTGTTTACATCTTCACAATTTTATATACTGACATTCTCAACGATGTAATTCAAAAAGCATATTGTAGCATAATTTATCATGATAATGATTTAATATTGTCATATTGCCCACTTCAACGTGAATGAGCAGAGCTAAACTGCTGTAGGCTGAACAGGCCAATATATTTAAATGCACTGGTTTTTGTGACTCTTTAAACACCAATTGTGTGGTTGAAGATTGTCACATGAGCTTTTGTCACCCTACAGGATTTCCATGTAAAGCACATGGACATTGCCTGCTCTCAGTTTGTTCTGACTGTTATATTCAGGGTGAATGTTTGTAAAACCAGTAATTAAAGGTTATCATAATTTCATGAGCAAACAAATTGAGCGCTCGTGTGTATGGACTGAAGGCTGTTCTGTGCCAAAGCAAGAGTGTGCTCATTTTATGTGTTCTGATTAACCACATTTGATCTGAGTATGCACGCCTGTGTGCGTTCATGTGTTCGTGTTATATAACTCTCCTCAGTTGTCTGACTCAAACACGTCTGGGGTTGCATGTGTGTGTGTTTGTGTTTGCATGAATTTTGTGCTGGAGCTGGGAATAAGAGGCATGCCTGTTTTTGCAGTGGTCTTACAACCGTTACATGACAGTAATGTGAGTTGTATTGGGGAACTGAGTATGGCCTGTTGTTGGATGTTATACAACATGTTGAA
This sequence comes from Piaractus mesopotamicus, assembly GCA_023558415.1. Lineage (NCBI taxonomy): Eukaryota > Metazoa > Chordata > Actinopteri > Characiformes > Serrasalmidae > Piaractus > Piaractus mesopotamicus. Next base: position 40,876 of record JAILXH010205886.1, read on the forward strand.
GCCTCTTTTACTCCAGGGTGCTCTCATATCCTCTCTAACACCCACATATATGTGTGTGTGTGTGTGTGTGTGTGTGTGTGTGTGTGTGTGTGTGTTGTCTCCTAGTGGACAGTATAGGTGTGTGTACAATGCTAGCCACACTGGCCATATGTCAGCATTAGTGTGTTGTGTTGCTGAGTTCAGAATGCAGTCCTGGCACTGTCCCCTTTTCCTCCTACAGTCGTGATATTTATGGCCATCAAACAGACGCCTGCAGCCTTTAGAACACTGCCATCTCTCACCTCCACATTCAAATATATAATCCATTTATGTGTGTCTTTGATTTCTTTCGATGGGTGTTTGTCCTCCAAGTCTGTGTGTGTGTGTTTAAGTAGGCAGTTCTAAACCCCTCTTGCTTACACGGATGGCAGCTAACTAAATGAGAAAATATCCATGGCCACTGTGTTTTTCTGAAGAAGTGCTGTGGCTGTAGTGGGCTTACTCTTTAAATGTCTAACTGGCAGTTTAAATTCTGTAACTGTACTATTTGGCAGGTTAAATTTTATGGGCTAGTTTCCCAGAACCAGATTAAGCCTAAGCCTAGGCTAAAAAGAACTTCCAGTGGTGATTCAGCGTTGGCACTGCAGTTTAGTTCAAGATGAGGCTTAATCCATGTCCGGTAAATCGTCCCTACAACTCTTTATCTGGCAGTTTCAATTGATCTATCCACACACAGATGTCTGATATGAGTGGTTTACGTATTGTGTGCTGCAGCTCCTCGTTAGGTTGGATGGGACTTTTGCCAACATTCTGCAGAGCTTGTCTAATCTATCAACAACAGCTACGAAAGAATGGAACTGTCTAGCAATTTCAAATGAAGATCTAGTTAATTCAGGTGCTGCTTCCTTTTCCACTGGGTGATGGGTTTGAGTATCAGTTGTCTCATGTGCTGTCTGTGGCTGGGGTTCATTGAAAGTACAGATCTGGGTACACTTGTCCTGGTAACAGAGCCGTCTTATTTGAGTAACAATGTGGGAAATAACCTACAATGTAGGCCACAAAATGGTTGTCTTTTTCAGGAGTGGTATCTGCCTTCTGCTCCAAACTTGTTCAACCAGTGCAGCTCAACAGCTGTGCTTCAACATGAGTCTCATCTATTTTAGGTACAATCAATGTGGTGTTAATGTAGGATGTCACATCCCCCAGCATGTTTAAAAGTTCACTTGTTTTTATGATTGGAAATAGGAAATGAAATAGATCCATAAATGACTGACCTTTTTTTTTAACCAGCGTTAAGTGAGTTTTTACCATCGCTGGGGGCTGTTACCACGGTAACTTGGCTAACCGTCACTGGGTACAGACCTGTCTCTGGGGATAGTCAGGTTCCTCTCCCATGTTAATACGGTATGCTAGCCCACCTGACAGCTGCTGTTTATTCAGCTCATCACTGTTAAACTGAGATCACACAAGCGTCAACATGTTCATTCAGACTTCAGCACACACAAAAGCAGGTAGAGTGTGTAAAACGTACAGCACTCCTTGTAGTAGTGAAGACAGTGAATACAGACCCAGCATGTAAGAAGTCTGGGGTTATTTCTGTTGTTTTGCTGTACTGTTTGGATGGAATTATGTAATTACATTTACTATTTAAATATGACCCTGTAATAGTATGCTACATAATGAACTACATTTACATTTGATCTACATTGATAAATATTGACAGGTTTGAGTCTGCACTCGAAATTTTTATGTTTTGATGGCAAAAATTAGAAAACCATGACAAAAACAAAGCATTTGTGTTCACAAACGTGTGTATGCAATAACCGTGCAACTGACTGCACAAGTCTTTCATAAAGATTCAGATCATAGTACGTTATCCCCTCTTTTACTTAACAGATGTAAGATTGATTGAAAGTTTAGAAACTGTCTTTTTGTCCGAATTGTTCTACTCAGTTCAGTGACCAACAAATTAACAATGATTAATATAACATTACAACACTCTTTTTTTTTTTTTTTCTACAAAAACTGTAGTGGTTCTAAATAGCTAATAAACAGAAGTCTGCTAGAGGTTGGATACTGATTTACATGTTAGCAATTGAAATGTAGAGATCATTGAGTGAGCTCTGGAGGTGCTGCTGTGCAGGTGATTGGGGCGTAACTTGTGGCATCAGTAACCCAAACAGGAAGGTTTCCATACATCAGCAATATCAGTAAAGTAATAAAACACTGTGATATTCACACAAAGCAGAAAAAAGCAAATTAAAATAAAAAGCCTGGAGTCAAGACACAATGTATGGAGTCAATGCAATGTAAAGAATAGAACTGCAATGGCATATGGGACAATAATGTTCCCTAACCGAAGGTGTACCAGTAAGGGTATCACCCCAGTGATAGTGTTTGTACCCTAAAAGGCACAGATTTACAAGGTACAGTGTAGCAAGATTGTATTCCAAGTCAAGGTTGTATTCCAGGTTATTTAGACTCATTTGACTTGGTCCATTCGTCATGAAATGTTCACATAGTTCACGTAGTGCTGGCGATATATCATCTACTGTGATGTTGCTTTTCAGTTTTAGCAATATGATTAGTGATTAATTTGATTATTCAAGACATAATGACAGTAAAATAGCTGTGCTTCTGTTGCCAAGAGGTTTGTTTTTAGTTCTATGTTATGCACTTCCATAGTATCCAGGACCCATTAGTTAACTGCAGTTTTACTGGCTGCTTAAGCTTGTTGTAAAATACAAGTTTAAAATACATAAAAACTAAATACATAGTAAGTTTATGGAAGTGTGGTTTCTGTTTTTTTTTTTTCATGTTTACATTCACATCGCTCTGTGTAAGACCTTTTAATGTCATTTGAATTGAAGGGAATGGCACAAAACAGTCCAGTCAAAACAAGCCATGTCAAGTTTAGCATAGAGTCACAGGACTCAGGAAGTATGGGCTCATTAGCTTTATTCATGCATGGTTAAATATCACCTGATATTTCAATATCAGTAAATATCATGAATTAATTTTCTCAATATCGCTCAGCACTAGTTTACACAGAAAAAGGGGCCGTTGCAGTTTTCAAATGGTCTAAAAAATGACTATGTTAATAGTGTTAACAGTGATGATATGTTAAACGGGGTATTGATTGTGTCAGATATAGACAGAGTACTTCAGAGAAGTGAGGGGGTGACAGTGTGCAGGGATAAAGGCAGTCGCTATTAGCAGCTGCGCTCTTGGATAAAATGCCAGAGGCCCATGACCTCACAATCATATGGCACTCGCTGGTTAAATATAGAAGTGATAATTAACACTGAGTCTAATGAAGGGACCTTATTGAGAGCCTGAGAGAGTATTAACCAGCTGCTACTACACTTCCCAGAATCCTTTATGGTCCTTTATTAGGACTTACTGTCATTTTGTCCTGTCCTGAAGAGGGGGTTCCCATAGAGACTGCACAATCAGCACATTCAGGGTTTATGTGTGTGTGTGAGAGAGAGTGAGTGAGAACACACACACACACACACATACACACACACACACAATGAGCTCCATTGAGAGTGTGAGGGCCGAGCTGTCAGGATCTCTGCTGGAATTCAGAATACACGCCCGCCGCTTTTATGCACTTAAGCTTATCAAATGAGCTGTGTTTGTAAGAGCGCATGCGCGCGTGTGTGTGTGTGTGATTTGTAACTGGAGAGGCTGGGAGGGTTAGTGTTGTTGAGTGTTTTTGTGTGTAGGGAGATCCTCTGTGGTTTGGTTTTCTTCACTGAGTTTGTGGGAGGACAAGAAGGTTTATACAGTGGAGAGAGAGGGGGGAGAAAAAGAGAAAAAGGAAGAAAGAAAGCAAGAGAGAAGCAATGTGGAGGAGAGGGAGGTAAAGTGGACACAAAGAGAGAAAGGAAGAAACAGGAAGAAAGAAAGAGAAACAGTGAGAGAGAGTGAGGAAAGGAGAGAGAAGACAGAGAGACCGAAAGAGAGACTATCACTGAGAGGGGAGAGAGAGAAGAAAGAAGGAGAGAGACAGAAAGAGAGAGAGAGAGATTACTCTAATCTAGGTCACAGAGCATCAGGAAGCAACATGCTCATTTACCCATGATTCTCAGCGTGCTCACTCTCTTTTATTTTCATCCCTCATTCCTTTTGCCATTTCTCTTATGTGTCTACTCGGACAGAGTGTGTTTACTGTCTCAGCCCTCGAAGGAGTCTTTCCCTTCTTGTCCTCCCTCCCTCTCTTTCTTTCTCCTTCTCTCTCACTTCTCTCTCTTCTCTTTCCTCTCTTGCTTTCTCTCTCTCTCTCTCTCTCTCTCTCTCTCTGTCTCTCTCTCTTTCTCTCTCTTGTTCTTTCTCCCTTACTCTC
>JAILXH010205917.1:0-12702 GCA_023558415.1 Piaractus mesopotamicus
ATTTTCACCCATCATTACAGTTCCATTTAACATATATGTGGTTAATGGTTCCATGTAATATGCTGTCATATCAATTATGACTGATCCAAAATCTTACCAGTAATCTCTTGACGTGGCTAAACATAGTGTTTATAGGAGCTAATGCCTAGGCCTGAAGTGGTGGAACAGCATTGGAATATAAAGTTCTCAAAAACAAAGTGGTTGAAATTCATTTAAAAGTAGCAATGTATTCTGTTAAAATTGTTTAAAAAAGTTAAAACAGCAGTCTTTTTTATGTCATACTCTCATCATTGATCTATATCAGTCACTCTTTAAATGTTCCTGAAAAGTTCTTGGCTTCAACTTATAGTTCTAGAAAAAAGAAAAATTTAATTTGTGTGGAACCTATGCAGAGGTTCTTAAAACCTCAAAAAGGTTCTTTACATGTGCACATGATTTAAAAAAAATCCCAGTCAAAGAATATTTAGTTAGTTCTTCTGTGGCGTTGTTCCAAATAACCTCTTTTTGGCACCTATAGTTTTTAGAGTAGCTTTCCTTTGTCCAGTAATTAATGTTTTGGAGACTGACAGACAGCTAGTGTTTCTTTTTTGATTCAGAAATTAGCAGATCACAGGAGCTGTTGTTCAGTGTGGGGATTTCAAGACTGGGTGTGCCCTCACACACTTGGTGTGAACAGTTAGTCTTCACACCTCTCCTAGGACTGTGACTCTGTGGGAAGCTGAACCTGACCGAAAAAACCCCAGAAAGTCCTATAAATATCGTACATCTATTAGTTTAGGTATCAGTGTATATATAGTATTTCAGAAAGGCTCTAAAAAGTGTTTTTTATCTGATGTATTGGTGTTTTTGACAATATAAAACTCACCACAGCCACCTGTCCACCCACCACTTTGGGTAATACATTGAGCAAATCTAAACATTTGGGTTGTGGGTGTTGATTTTCCATTGTACCGTTCTGGAGCTTAGACACACTATTCCTCCTGGATCTGTCCCAAATACTTTCTTATTCAATTATGATGTTCTGGTGAGTCATGGTGCTTCATGGTGCATCATATCCCCTGTGTGTGAATCTGCAGAGGGGTCAAATTCTGTTCTTCTGTCAAAGAGGGAGAGCATATGGGCTAGGAAGACTCCCACTCCCCTTGTGGTCTAGTTTAATCTTACACTGGAGAAATAACACTGCTTGCATATTGAGTTCTTTACTGGTGATTTAATTCTACAACACACCCTAGCTGGCTCAGCCATTAAACTCATGTTATCAGTATTTCTTTTTCAAGCCCCGCCCATTTTGTTTGGACATTAGTCACATATGTCGGTCATGTTTAGAAATACATTCAGAAGTTGCTGTGTTTCTGAGGTCATTTCGGGTGTGATCACATATGTGGATCTGAACATTTTGTTGGCTGACCGTCAGAATGTAAGAATAGTTGTAAGAATGCCCTTAATTGAAGATATGATTTCTCCAGATACGTTTACCTTAGCAATGCTCACATGTTCCAGGGAAATGTCTGTAAGGCGCTTGATGGGTCTGAGTTTCCAGTGTTGGCAGCTTATAATAATCATGAGGAAGTCTGTGTTGTTGTTGTCCAGCCCTCTGGGTCCTTCGTATGTTGAGGAGCTCAGACACTTGAATTGTTCTCTTATAATGGCTCAGTTACTTCACACACCCAAGGCTGTGCAGGGAGGTCTGGCTTGTATAACCTCCTGTGTGAGCCAAAGCATATGACCTGCTGTAGGACTCTACTGGCATAAACAAAGTTATGAAAAGCTAATAGTGGAAGGATCATAAAGATGAAGGGTGGGGGCGAAGGTCACAGTCTGTCTGGTGGGTGTGACAGGACCTATGAGGATTTTCCCCTCTGAAGAAATCTTGTACACACTGCGGTAAAACCCTCAACATGACCGTCATATGTTCAAACGCACCAACAATATGCTTGTAAATAATTATTATATGTTGTCATAATGACACTACAGGAAATGCTAATATTATGTAGTGAATTATTTTAACTCGTATTGTTCACAAGAACGTAGGTGACCACTATTTGACTGACAGTGAAACGGCTGTGGACTGTGTTAAAGGAATTAGATCAGGGAGTTTCCAACCTGGTTACCTGCCCAACTAGCTTGAATAACAGACACTCAGCATTACTGTATAGTTTTGATGTCTTGTTGGTTTCTCCTTTATATGTTGCTTAGTGAGCATATTCTTATTTTAAGTGAAGCTCCTTTTTCTGACCTGAAATCATGACCTTGTAAAAAAAACAAACAAAAAAAAAAAAAACATTTACCTGTAGCTGTGTTTCTCTGCCCCGGCCCTCAGGGAATCCTCCTCAAATGTGGTATGACTCATCAGCTAAACTTCCTGTCAATTTTTTTTAGTAGTTTTCAGATATATCAGGGAAAACCAAAACATTGCAGTGCAAAGAGTGAGAAAGACCAGCTTATGTTTAAAAAAATATACTGTGCAGACAGCAGGTTTACAATTAAGAGTGGGTGAGATGGCAAAAAAATATTATGTCAAGATACTTCAAGACATTTTCATGATACATGATATGCATCACAGTATTTTTAGTTTTTCTGAGATTTACTCAAATGGAACAGACAAATTAGAACCTGTAGTGTCACATATAATAAAAATACTATAATAATAACAACAACAAACAACAATTATTATTTTTCTTCTTATCATTATCATAAACCTACAATGAACTACAATGATTTTTATTCAGTATTATAACTGCATTGCACTAAATCTATTTAAATAGCCTAATAGCATAATTAGCCTAATTATACTCTCTTTGTAATGAAACATAGTTGATCAGTGTTCATGTTTACTATTGAATTGAACTGAATTTAGTTCAGTTGAATTTAACAATATCTGCAGGAAGCTCAGAAAAGCATATTGACAGTTTATCACAGTAACAGTAAAATATTGTCACATTGCCCACCCCTACTTACAATGATTATTTGGACTGATTGATTGATTCACTCAGTTATTTGCTTTTTTTGTCATGCGACTCATTCCTCAAAGGCACAGTGGCAAATGCAGTCTTGGCTGGCCTAGTTTCTGACAGTGATGAACAAGTGTATATTGCGTCTGGAAATCTTTCAAATCTCATCTTTGTCCTCATCATCATGGGCATCTTTTTTTTCTCTCTGTGGCCCAGAGAAATGAGGTTCCAAGACTGTTTATTTTTTGTGCTCTGTGGCATTTCATGTGTTTGTGTGTTCTGCAAAAACATTTTTCAGCAAGTCTGCTGGAGATTGTTCTCTCTCCCCGCAGTGGTTTCCATTCCTCTTTTCTCTTGCATTGTTAATGGCTTGTTCTTCCACATAAACGCTTGTTTGGTTCACGGAACAATCCAGCACCAGAGGAAACCGCACAGACTGTTCGTTGTCCATCCGTCCCCAGCCGAGCAGGAAGGCAGCTTTGGCCGGTTGGAACTATGAGAAGCGGCTATTCTTTACTAACTCAGTCAGCTGCCAGTTTTCCCAGCTAAAGATCAACTGGAGCCAACAGACTAAGCTGGCTTTGGTTTGTAGGGCACACGTTCAGCACCAAATGCTCGGCTGATTATGAAAAAACGTAATTACCAGAAGAATGTGTTTGGGAGGAAAGGTGTGGTGGCTGTGGACTTCCTGAGCTAGGAGGGCAGGAAAGAGGAGTGTGGAGAGGGCCACTTTGCTGCATGAAAGTGGGGTGTTCACGTCAGGTTTCCTTGGCAGTGTCATGCAGTATTCTCTTGTGGATGGGAGCACCTACACTCTTAAAATAAAGGTGCCAAAAGTGAAGAACCTCTTTAGGTTCTCTAAAGATCTTTCCATTTGAGTGTTATTTCAAAGAACTTTTGTGAATGAGCTGTGTGTGTGTGAAGAACCTTTTTTAGAGTTGAAAGAATCTGCACATAATGTATTTATAGATGGAATATAGCACTGATATGGAAAAATATATCATGATACCTCCAGGAACTTTTGATACATGATATTGCATGGTATTCTGGTAAGTCGGAAAAGACAAAAAGGAACCAGTAGTGCCACGTTTAAAAAAAAATACGGTTGAAAAATATGATTACAGTAATTTTTATTCAACATTTCACAAACTACACTGTACTAAACCCAATAAACAGGACTAATAATAGTGTCGTTGTAATGAAACATAGTTAATCAGTGTTTAAGCACTCACGATATCCACAGTATACTCAGAAAAGCATTTTCGTGAGGTACTGTGATGTAATTTATCATGATAACGACAAAAATCATCATATTGCCCAGTCCTAGTTCTGTGTTAGCTCAATGTAGATCCAAGACGAGAACCATTTAGGACCATTTTTATTCTAAACCACCCTCAAAAATACAAGATTATGTTCTGACTGTTTTGTCTGCCTCCGCCTTTTTATTTGCCGACACACATTTTTCTGAGCCTTTTGCTAGTTAGAGAGATGACATCAGATGCTTTTGTCACTGGGAGTCAAATAGGAGCGTCCCAAAAACCTGTCTGACCACATGTTATGGATCCTGTTCCACTGAAGTCAGACCACAGACAGAAGGAAGTACGTGGCCAACAGTGTGACATTCATGTTCAACTAAGTAGCGATTCACAAAAGCAGCTCCTCTATTGCAACATGTTGGCCTTGTTCACTTTCAGCCCACCAAGGACACGTCAGGGCCTCTTTTGTGATTCTAGCTGACAGCAGGTCGCGTCTAATGTTTTGATCCTTCTTAAAGTAATTAGCCTTGTTGGGGGTAAACAGGGAGTTTTAGGGTTGACAGATGGAGCTCAAGGATACTCGTTCCTCTAGTTCTGCAGCTTTCCCGCCCTTCTCTCTCTAAGCCTGTACTTGGTGTGTAGGAGAGGGAGGATACAGTCCCTAACAGTGTGGGAGGCTGAGCTGCTTTTTCTGTGCCATTACCTCATCGAGAATGTGTTTGTTTTTGCCTTTGTCACGCTTGGCCATGCAGTGCCGTCCATCTTAACTCTCTCCTTTCCAAATCAGACGTCTCACTCTTTCTACTCAGTATGCTTGTCGAAACTCAAGTAGTTGAAAAGGTCCTTTGAATTGACATTAGTTGAGCAGTTATTGATTGGGGGTGTAAATCTCCGACTTGGCTTACTTATGATGCATTACTACATGTTCTCTCAACATCTCTCAATTTTAACCTTGATTTGATTACTTTTATATGATTTAGAATCAATTTTTAAAACACGCTGAGTACACAAATGTGACTGAAGGAACGGTTCACACAGTAGTGCAGTACAGGCAAAAAAAACAATACACCAAGATTTTGGGCAAGAAATGAGCACAAACATAATGCATGTCTACACTTTTAGCGGTTAGGTGTCATTTTCCCTTTAAAGCAGTGCATACTGTTTGAAAAACATGTCTTATCACGGTTGCTGGGTGTGGTCACATTAACTCTTTGATGGGGTGAGAAAGGTGCACAAGTGTTGGCGCCATCTTGGAGGTCCTATAAGTTTGTCATAGATGGCGACACTGTGTCGGTTATCCATGTGGCCACCAAACACAGTTTACACGAGCACTGTTTACAATGTAGCCCAAGCATTGAGCAGCCCTCAGAGAGTAGGTGGTGCCCAAATCATAAAGCCCACCAGATATAATGGCACTCTGTGTTGTTTGTGAAATTCTACACAGCACGTACACTAATGGTGTGACCCACAGTCCTCACAAGGGCTCAATTCCCACTGAAAGGGGCCTAGGTCTCTTGTTTACATAGCTCTTAACATCTTTTGTTGAAGTTGGTGAAGGGCAGACAAGGGTTTAGTGGGCATTTTGTTTGTAGTTCTGACCTCAGCAGAAAGTATGTGGTGTAGTTAATTGGGCCTGGCGAGCTTGTGTGGTGCAGTAGTCTCTTCATTACGAAAGCTTGCGGTTCAGATGTGTCTTTTTGCACTTGTTTTCCATTGCTTGTTGGGAAACTGTTGAAGTTGGTGGTATAAATCATTAAGGACCACGCAAATGTAACCAAACTTTAATGTGCTGACCTTGCAAATTGGTGTTTGCGAAATTAGTACATCAGCGGGGATATACACTGCTGTTCAAAAGCTTAGAAGGAATCTCTTATAGATTTGAATACTGTAATATTTACTTTAGATTTAAATACCGGTATTGGCAGAAAATTGCTTGAAAAGAAATACAGGTATTGGACAGATATTAGATTTGGCTGATATTTCAAATCAACTTTTGATGACATGTTTTATGTTCCAAAAAAACAGAATGCTTAGATGACATTGGGTTACTGTGCTAAAAATCTGCATTTTATTCATTATATTGCATTTGTAATCTCAAAGAAGTCAGTGTTGCTTGTCTGTAATGCTAATCCAGGAAGATATAGTTGTAATTTCTAGATTTTATAAGTTTTTATGTATTGGCATCAGCTGATATGTACATGAAAAATATTGGAGATTGGCATCTGCCTTTAATTCCCATATGGGTGCATCCCTACTTATGAAGTTGGAGAGCATATTAGATTAATTTTATATGTGTATCTGCAACAAAATTTCCTTTATAATATTGAAAACATTGTATTCAAACTTTTGAATGGTAGTATAACTAGCTTTGTTTGATGTAATACCTGTGTTTGAGCCATATGTAGACACTTTTGACCTATTGCCTGTTAAGTGAATGATTGAGAATTTAGCCTCAAGAGCTAGAGACCATTATCCCTCTGTTGCCAAAAATCCATTTGCTCTTGTAACACCTTTATGTTGCACCAGAACAGCACCTGTTGCTGGGCTAATCCACCTGTGAATCACCTAGTTAGCAGGTGAGGTCAGGCTAAGGCTTTCACAGCAAACTGCCAAATCCTTCCCAGGCTGGGAAGCAGTGAGCCTGCGGCAGACCTGATCCTGTTGTGCACTCCGGTGTTATATACTAACTGCACTTGCAGCATTTTAATCTTCACAGCTTTAGCAGTTTATTTATGGATGAGACTCAGCAGATGTGCTTAGACCACAAAGGGGATTACCTTTCAACTCTCAGTTATGCACTGTAGCCCTCCATAACGGCATTCAAAAAGCCAAAACCACCTGTTGTTTTTGCCAAACCTCTGATACTCGGAGGGGCTTTTGGCCTTTGCAGAACAGGGATTACGTCGCGTTTGAAACAGAACTCCCCTCTAAGACTGGTGTGGTATTTAGCCTGCACTTTATACTCTGGGACGGTCCTTCTCTGTCGATGTGTTGGCATTTCGTCCTGAGAGTGGAGCCTTGCCTTATAAGGGGTGCCGTGCCTCCCCTGCTTGGCCCTGCTGCAGTCTTTAGAGCTTTGTTTTGAGCAGGAGTGCTCGTGAAAGCAGACTGGCTTCTTCTCTCTGCCGTCTTATGACCATGTAAGACCAGAGTGCACTTAAGGCTGCTGACAGTAAGAGCTAGAACAGTAAAAGGCCAGATGTGGTTAGGATCTTTTCCTAATGTTTTAGCCTAATGTTTAGTTTGATTAATAGTGTATATGAGCAGCTGTGCAATAGCCTGCTTGTTGCATCATGTTTAATCAACGGCCTACAATGGTCATAATTATGTCAAATTATTTTAGATCATTATCGTCTCTAGTATCAGAAATATGTAAATATAAAAAATTCCTTCATATTCAACAAGTCTGACCCTTAACACTCAAATATGATATAAAAATGCCCCAAAAAAACTTGGTATAAATGTAATAAATCACTATGAATGTACTCCACTGTCACCCTAATAAAACAGCAGGCACTTTGCTTACTGTGTTGCCTGCTGATGGTCTTTACTAACAGCTTAAGTGCGCTCAGGTTAAATCGATCACTATATTATACAGAAAGCTGATGCAAATGACTCTGTCTCAGTGAGGGGTGGGCAATATGACAATATTTTATCGTTATTGTGATAAACATTACCCTTTTCTGAGCATACTGTGGATATCGTCCGTACTCAGAACACTGACAAACTGTTTATTACATAGTGAGCATAATCCAATATAATTTGATTTTGTGCAGTGCATTGTGTGAAACACTAAATAACAATCATTGTATTCAGAGTTTTTGATGGCAGTATTTAAATGTGGCACTACTATCGTGATATATTTTTGCCTAAAAGCATTCACCACCACAAATCCTGTATTTTGTCCAGTAAAAACAGACTAAGAATTGAATCTTTGCACTGCTTAATTTTTCTTACCCCTGAATTTCAGTCAGCGAGGGCTAAATAATTGCCCCTTAGAAATTATTTCCTTTCCTGATTGTCCTGTGATGTATAGTATTTCAAACTTTATATGGCCTGCCTGGTAGACACAGATGCTGTCCTGTACACCAGTGCATGAGAGTAACCAGTGTTCTCCCATATCGTCGCCTGCTGTGGTCAGTAGGTCATCTGATAGTCAGACTTTTCTGAGGATACATGTCTATCATGGTCGGTAGAATAGATTGATCAGAATACTTTATAATGACCTCTTTTCCATCTAGTAGGACTCTTTTGGATTCCATGATTTTCCAAGCTTCCCTTGAAGTCAAGCTACATGCATAGCACATGTCTGTGAAGGCGTTTTGGATGCTGGCTGTAGGCTTTCTTATGCACGCAGTGGGTTTATTCTGCAGCTGTCCTTAAGTGACATTCAACCCTCTGGCACACTGTCAAAATTTTCCTCAGGGTTAGTTTATCCATTCGTTTGTGTTTATTTTTTCTATGCTCACTTTCTCTTTTTCTCTCTGCTGTTCAGGATGTGGAGAAGGAGAAAGAACTGCGTACTCATCTCAGTTTTGAAGAGATCAGGCACAAAATCGAGCTCTACAACGCTGCCACAAGAGACCACCTCAAAATGACACTGGTGAGACCTCCTCCTCCTTACTCCTCAGTCATTTGCAGTTTATCTGTGAATGTTCACCTCCCAGTCTCAGTTTACTGTGACTTTTATTCATTATTAGTACATTTGCCACAAAGTACAGTTTGAAAGCATGCTTAGGAAACCCTGTTAAGGCTCACTGTCTCTGTATTATGTTCACTGAACTCTCCTGAATACCCACACAGACTCAAAGCCGCATACATCTATTAGTGTGCAGTATGACCATGTATTAGCACAATGAATAACGTCACCTTTAGTTGTTCTCAGCATTTAGTGGATATGGTTGGTGCTGAAAGAGTGCTTACAAAACACAAACATCAAGCTCAAGCTGATTTCACACTCTATGCATATAGACTTAATAGAAGAAAACTTTCAAAATAATTTGTTGAATGTATTACATTTAGTAACAGATAAGCACTTCGTCCTAATCACATGGTTTTTGTGCTAAAAGATAAGAGGAAATAAGTAATGGTGTAACCAGGCTAGTAACATTAGTTGAGGTAACATACAATTAGAATTTGTCTGTTGACCTTAACGATTTTAGACTGGCTGCCTTTCTTGGTGTAAATTTTAAGCCACATCCTAACCACATCCACAAAGTTACCTACTATGGCTTTTTATGTCTGGTTCTGGATTTGATTTAATGGATAGTGGTCTGCCACCAAAAGAAAAAAGCAGTGCTGGAAGTTGCTGAGCACCAAGGCCCGCTGATGCTGAGCAGTGGCCGTGACTACCTTCATTTAAATCTTCCACCTCTTAATCCCATATGGAGTATAGGCTGTGTGATTGTGTGGGGTGAGTATGTTCAGTGCCCACTTAGGGAGCTCTTTTTATGCTGTGCATTGGCATTTATGTAATGGAGAAACTGTCTTATAGCTGAACCACACTAGCTGTGCAGTCATCCTTGTTTGTGGTGGAGTCTGTGTCTCCCTTCTCAGAGAGACATTACTCATGCTGCCAGCCTTGGTTCTCCATTCAACCTTAACCCTTTGTGTCGTGATGATAAGGCCTATGATGTCAGACGAGCCGCTTTTGTTTGGGCTGCCTGTTTCACGTGTAGATGAGGGCTGTTATCGTGGCACAGGCTCTGTGACACAGTGAACTATGAATAGGCCAGAGAGGAATGTGCTGCTCTGAATGTAGTGTCTGCTGTGAGATACAGAGTGTGCATATACTGTAGCGTGTTATTCTGTAGAACAATCAAAGGTTATAACTCAACTCATTTCTTAATTTGTTTGTTTCGAGCCTCTCCTCTGTTCTTTTCTAGATGTAGACGTCTCTGTCAAACAGCCTTTTGTTCGGTGGTTTCTTTTAGCCCGAGGCAGTCATATGTTTCCACTTGTCTCAATAAGAGCACATCTTTATCTTATTGCATTGCAGATGATCTGTGTGTGTAAGCGTGTGTTCTAGCACACAGATATAATTTGCATACTGTTTCTGTCACAATTACTCGACTACACTTAACTGATTAACTGATTAAAATATTATTGACCTAAATTGACCTTCTTGATGAATCAGCTGTGATTTAATGAGTTGGAAGTTTGTAAGATGATAATGCGCAATGCCAGTGTTTATATGTGTCAGTTGCTGTTGGAATGAAACCTATCTCCATTTCTTTCATTTATTTATTTATTTCAGAATTTGAAAATGCCAGTTGCCCTTTACAGTGTATCATCTTTTCATTATGAAAGAAAGAAAATAAATGCTCCAGAAACAAATGTCACATTTAACTTTTGTGCAAAGTTAAAAACATATTTTTCCTCCTGTAAAATGTTAGAGATGCAAGGTTACAGCGTTGTTACAACAGTGAAGAGATGTATATGAAGTCTTTTTAAAGGCTTCCTAGTCTGTATTTTTCCAGTAAAGTTTTTGAAATCTTTAAAAAGCTTGATCTGTTATGGTTGATGATTTTTATTATATGAACTTCCTAAAAAAACAAAAAATTGTCAAAATAATAATTTGATTACATTGTATGTAATTCATACAGGCAGGCCTACAGCATATTCTGTGAATGTATGGGGGGCGATGGTGGTGTTAGGCCTCTGTGTTTTGGCTCATTAAGCTCAAAGCCAGTATTACAGTGGCATTCTTATGTTTCAGTAAGCTAGTATGTGTAGCATTGCGTTTCAGGCTTGCTTCCTGACCTATAATTACACTGTTGGTGTCTTCCCTTTGGCCTACTCTACACTCGGCCCTGACATTTGGGCTAACGAGCTTAGAGAGATTGTGTTGCCTCCGATCTGAGGTCCATCTGGGCACACGGCCCTGCTCTGGCAAATCCCACTCTTTTGCTCTTTCACTTATCCTATCGCTCATCCTATTATGTTTGGATAGAGTCCAGAATAGTACACCTTTTGCGTTGAGAAACGCAGAACTTCAGCGGTGGGCCTTTGGCAATATTTTTAAAAAAGTGTAACTTTTGTTCTGTTTGGTCTTATTGTATTTGTTCATGTTTTCTAATGTGATATTATGCAGTAGCTACGACTGCTTGATATATTGTTTGTTAATTATTGCTGCAATATTGGCTTTGCAGTACTGATACTGCCAGAGGCTGCAGTGTGAAAATTAGCATTTTAATAAATCATGAAAAATGGAATTGTGTACTGGGAGCATCCTGAACAGTGTGAGACGTTTCAGATGATAAGTTTCTATGGGAGTTTTAGAGCTCAAAGATCAGGTCCAACAATGTTAAAGACTTTTGGTCAAAATAATGCAGGCTGATCTTTAACCTTGTTGCATCAGTGTGCTTTCATATATTAAAGCACATCTCAGTCACAGTATATAGCAAAATAAGTGCAATATGGCATTTTGTCCATATCATGCAGCCCTGGAGCTGACCCTAAAATCTCTCTATCTCTATCTCTATCTCTATCTCTCTCTCTCTCTCTCTCTCTCTCTCTCTCTCTCTCTCTCTCACATCAGAATCATGATGGCCTCTACACGGGCTTCATAAAGGTGCAGCTGGAGCTGCGGCGGCCCATCACCGTGACAGGTGGAGGAGTAAAAGGGCAGGAAGCTTTCTATTTGCCGTCTGGCTGTGTCAACACACTGCACGTCAGCAGCTCCAACACTGTGCGGCAGGTGATTGAGGCGTTGCTGCGCAAGTTCACTGTGGCAGACAACCCAGCTAAGTTCGCCCTCTACAAACGCTTCCGCCGCGATGACCACGGTGAGTCAAACTTGTGTGTGTGTGCTGTTATAGTTATTTATTTGTGTAGTTGGTTATTGTTACTGTGTCTTTCAAACTTTCAGTCCAGGCTACCTGGTAGCACCTATAACACTTGTATTAACAGACTGAAAAGCTCAGTAGCACAACACAGTACATCTGAAATTTTTTTTAATTCAAAAACAAGCTGGCTTTTGTTCAGTGCAGACATACATGTTGGGAATTGATATGAATGTAGGAATTCATTCAAAAAATGAATTCTGGAAACCATGTTCACATTAATCAAACCAGGGAATCTTTTAGTGCACACTAAAGCAGGAGTTTTTCTGTGCAGCAAGCAGTTTCCAGAAGCCACATCACCTCTCACACCTTCTGTAATGTGGTCATTCCAACAGAATGTATCATATGATAATTAATAAATATTTCTGCTTTAATTACTTTATTCTAGAGCTAGTGTACTAGTGAGGTGCATTCTGACTGATTTTGATATTCAAGTATCCGTAAATTCATGAACGGATATCCGCTTAACCTCTGAGAAGGAAAAAACAATGCCAAAAAAGAAAAACGTTGAGTGAAGTTTAAAGCTGTAGTTTACCTTTTTAGGTGACAGCACTGCTGTGGCACAAAAATGTATAATCATGCAGAGGAATATATTTCAAAACATGTTTTATTTTTTTAAAAAAAGCTGAAGGAAATTGGAGGGAACCTATT
>JAILXH010205931.1:1726-20249 GCA_023558415.1 Piaractus mesopotamicus
CGCTGCTTCGCCAACGCCCACATTAAGATGTCTGGTAAGATGAAAATAGCTGTGACATTTTTACAGTTAATGCAGAAACATAATAGTGAAGGACCTCAGGTCATACAGCCTTGAAACTCACGGTTACCTCTCTCTCTCTCTCTCTCTCTCTCTCTCAGGTCAGTTCACAGAGAAAGAGAATGAGCTGTGTAGAATTGTGATGGCCTACTGGGGGAACTTTGCTCGCACTGGGTGAGTAATCGTGCTGTCTGCCAGGATTTGAATGAGAAGCCATTTGAGTTCAAAGGTCCCCAGACTTGGTCCAAATCACTCTGTATTGTTCTTAATGAGATGATGAAGCAGGTTCCTCAAGGAATAAGTCTGTTTTCATTTGTGTTCGAACTCGCAGCATGAAAATTTTAACTGATTTGAACTAAATGTAAGCAAATGACTTGTGGCTAATTCTGTGTACGCAGTTTTGTGCTTTGAGATTTATGAGAGTAATCAGAAATAGATTAGAACAAACTTCGTTCAACAGCTTTGGGAGCCCTTCATGTTGGGCTTTGCTCCATTTAGGCTTTCAATAATTGCCACTTGGTACTGCTTCCTCTTGCAAAAGCATGTTTTTTTGCCCAAAGTAGGTTAAACATCATCTTGTCCTATAAACCCTGTTGTGGTTTACACAGTTTTCTCTGTGTTTTTCTGAGAGCAGATCTCCAAACGGGCCCGGCCTGACACCATGGCCTGAGTACGGAACTGAAGCAGAGTATCTGGGCATTGGACTTGAGCAGAAAGCTGGCAAGAATCTGAAGGGAAAGCACTACACGTTCATGACTGAGACTCTTCCACGCTTAATACGAGAGAAAAAAGACGGTAAGTCTCATGTGTTATGGTGCTTATTGTACCTCTAGAGAATTGAATTAACATAGCTCTGCTTTGATAACACTGTTAAAACTGTGACACTTCACATGCAAAGTGGATGTTTCACTACCACTGTACCATTACATCTGCAGTACATCTCAAATGCAGTCAGACGTCCCTTTTGAGTCCAGATGCAGTAGACAAAGTTGAGAAAAGAGTGCACTAAGACCACAATGCTCTGAATGTATTGAAAGGTTTTCACTGTTGCAGTATTTTTTTTATCTCTTCAGTGTCTGTTCCAGTTTATATTTCCATACAGTAGTGAATACTCATGACAGCCATACGAAATACTTTGAGATTAGATTAAGTTTATGGCCTGTTATGTACTTTTTGACCCCAAGAGAAGCTTAATTAAAAGTCAGCCGTTTTATCTTAAGGAAAATATGATGTTGTAGAATTGTATGAACACACATGTTGTCTTGTTATCACATGAGTTTACTTTATGAATTTATGACCATTTTTAATACATTATATTTAGTATTTAAGAATCTTTTAAGGACCTTTTACTTTTTGTACAGCAGATTTTTTGTCAAGTATGTTTATTCATTGTATCATTGTTGGTAGGACCTGTTGTGCAGACTAAATTAGGAGCTCTAAAGGGTGAGTATGTGACGGCTAAAGGGAAGGGCACAGTCGTACACAGCTACCTGGGAGTACCGTTTGCAAAGCCACCGGTGGGCCCTTTGAGACTCGCCCCACCCCAACCTGCAGAAGCATGGGAAGGAGTGAGAGATGCCACACAGCAGCCACACATGTAAGACTTTCCAATTTCAGCCATTTTTGATCTCCTAATCTTTTGTTTTTGTATGATGGATATGACTAATTAATATATCATCAAATTTGACACCATACATTATTCTTTAGTTGTTATTCATTGATGATTTAGTCAACAAAACTCATACATTGAGAAAGTGAATGTCCATGGCACTCTTCATTAAAATAAAAAGCCGTTCTTGCAGCTTGGCTATAGACATAAATAAAATAGTGTTACTTAAAGCTGTATAAGTTGTGGGGAGCTGGAGACCTCTCTGGTGAAAATGTGTAATTACACACAACATGCGGAAGAACATTTTGTAACGTCAGTTGTGCTGTGCATTTTCACTTAATGATGTTATTCATGAATGGCGATATTTTTTACCTTCCAGTAGCAATCTGTTTATTTGTACTTTTTCTGAAAATCTCATACATTGTGTATGTAAAATAGAGAGAAGTGAATTCTATACCTGGCATATCCACAGTGGCCTGTACGGTAGAATATGAACTATTCTACAGGACAGGCCAAACTGACTAGATATGTTTAATTTATTGACTTCATAAGATTTCAGATTTTACATACAATAAAAGCTCTTCTTTTACCAGTGCCTTGTAGGTTCTTTGAACATGTTCATTTTCAAATACTGATATTCATGTTTTTAGGTGCATACAAAATAGGCAAGCGCTTGCAGACCTTTTTGCAAATTTTACACTGAGAGTAGAACTTCCTGAAATGTCAGAAGACTGCCTCTACCTCAACATATACACTTCTGCAAAACCTGGTGAAGATGCCAACTTACCAGTAAGCTCTCAACCGGCTCCTCACCTCTGTCTTACTCGCTTATCAAAACCAACCCAGTTGTGTTTACTTTACCTTTGTTCCTGCCCAACTTATGTGTCTAAAAGGAATGACCTTTCATACTTCAAAAGCTTGGGGAAAAATTGGCTGACTCATAACAGGTTGCCAAATGGGTGCTTTTATTGCTTGTGTTTTTTAGGTCATGGTTTGGATTCATGGTGGGGGACTGAGTGTAGGCTCTGCATCAATCTATGATGGATCAATTTTGTCTGCATACCAGAATGTAGTTGTTGTGCTGATCCAGTACAGGCTGGGTCTGTTAGGTTTCTTCAGGTAAGTCTGAGACAGAGACAACACTGTAGTACTTCTAAAAATCAACTATCCTGTTCCACCCATTACCTCTGTCAAATCCAGTTCTACCAAGTTTGTACTACTAAACTGTGTCATTATGCTGCTGTTTATTTCCAAGCAAAGTAAAACAATATTGGTGCAATGCAGCTCAATTCTTACATAACAGCCACTATACTGCATGCTTCCTCAGACTCTGTGGGTTAATAAGCAACTTGTTTTCACCTCTGTTTTGGAAGTGCACATGTATTATGCTTACTATGTGTTAACATAGTGGTATTAACAGTAAAAGGGAGTTCTGTTTTTTAACTAATGATGCACACTGAAGTAGTCATAATCATAAAGTAAATGTTGCCGTTTTAATGATATATTTATCCTTTTAGCACAGGGGATGAACATGCACCAGGAAACTATGGTCTTCTGGACCAGGTGGCAGCACTTCAGTGGGTCCAGAAGAACATCCATAGCTTTGGAGGTGATCCGGGATCAGTCACCATCTTTGGAGAGTCTGCTGGAGGAGCCAGTGTGTCTTTTTTGGTGAGCAGCTAATATTTATACATTTGAAACTCAAATGCTGGTGTCTTTTGGAGGAAGATTTTACAGGGCTATATTATTTATTTTACAAGTGAAAAATAAATCTATTTTGGTTAGTATTGCCAACATGGGTCTAAAATCTTTGCTTCACTGATAGACAGTAGGTGGTTAATTACAGAGTTATATTTTAACTTGCATTCCTGTAGGACAGCCTAGTGTGGCTAATTTAGTGCCACTTTTCCTCACTGCATGAGAAATCTCAATAAAAAAGAAGCCACAGTACTGTCATTATCAGTGGGATCTTTGCTTAATTTGTATTTATTATAAAAGCATATTTAGTTTATTAAATGCGTTAGCAGTGCTTCATAATCTGCTACAGCACTTGGGACTGATTTTGTGCTATGTGTCTCTTTTCGACTTCAAGCTTCTCTCTCCCTTGTCTGCTGGTTTGTTCCATCGTGCAATTGCACAGAGTGGCTGTGCTACAATGGCAGGCATTGTAGCGGATCCCTTGCCAGTAGCCCAGGTTAACTAAAGCCCTTGTTTATTTTCATACTCTACATTTCCATTCTGGCAAGTGTTGACATTTATTTGTGTATTATTCCAGCAAGTGGCTAATGCATCAGGTTGTGACATCAGCAGCACACAGAAAATTGCTGAGTGCATAAAGCAGTGGTCAACAGAGGACATGATAACACTTTCCAACGAGGTAAGAAATTTAGAGAGCTTCATTTGATTCAAAATAAAAAGCATGAAAAAGTAATTACATAAGAGAATAATTATGTAACAGAGATGGTTCTGGTCATTATTCTAAGTTGGGAAAGAACTGCTTCATCCCACCAGCACTGACACTCATGAAAACGCTGCTTTCCACTCCTCTAGGCCATGATAAAAGTGCCTCAATCTAACAAAATCTGTCCTGTGATGTGAGTAATCTGTAAGTAATTCCTTTGTTTAGTAAGATACTGAAAATAGTTTTTGTTTTAGCATTTTATGCTGCGCTTTGTGGTGACAGAAGATAAAGCATTTCTTCCCAAGCCTGTGGAGGAACTACTTCAAAACCAGGAGTTCAGCAAAGTGCCTCTCCTGACTGGCATAAATGATGATGAGTATGGTTGGGTGATGCCCAGTGTGAGTAAATAATATAGTATTTTATTTTACAGTTACATTATACAGTTGTAAACGTTTAAAATATCTTGTGAAGTTAGTAGTTTGTTAGTCAGAGAAGTGCCCACTCCACTGGAAAGAAGGCACATTGGGTTCCATGGAACTTGATCTTGGAATTAATCTTATGAGATATCTGGAAAAATATCCGTAGATAACATACATAATCATCTGTTCCCACAGATCATTGGACCTCCAGGATGGGCTGATGGAATGGATAGAGAGCAAGTCCTTTCATCAATAGCCACCTTTATGCCTGATGTAAGAACACAAAAGTTACATCATACAAACTAATTACATAGCAGTGTATTTAATTAACATGATCTAACTTTTAATATTGTTTGACATCAAACAGACTACTTTGGATTTTTTTTTAAATACATTTTGTACAAATAATACTGTCTCCTGTTGTCCTCTCCTTTATGTTAAGGTCAAAAAACAATGGATCAATGAATTGATAGCAGATGAGTACCTGGGCTCCTCTGCTGACCAGATCAAAATTCGTGACAATTACAAAGAGATGATGGCAGATATCATCTTTAACATTCCTGCTCTCAAGCTAGCAAAATTCCATAAAGGTAAAGAAGAACGTTCAGAAATCAGACAGCTTAACACTATGTATTTATTGTATCCAGAACTGTGAATGCCAGGTCTGAATCATAATAATGCATCCACCTTGATTGCTCTAGAAGTCAAAAATGGTTCATTCATAGATGCACACTTTATAGAGCAGTGGTCTCCAACCCTGGTCCTGGAGAGCTACCTTTCTGTAGGGCCTAGTTCTAACCACAATTTGCCACACCTGTTCCATCTAATCAACCTCTTTCCAAGTCCCTGATTGGCTGGATCAGATGTATTAGAGTTAAGTAAGGGGTGGGACAGCTTATTGTATACAGGTTGGAGCTAAACTCTGCAGGAAGGTAGCTCTCCAGGACCAGGGTTGGAGACCGCTGTTATAGAGGGTCACTGAATTCACATTTTCTGTATGCTTAAATGAAAAGCTCATTAATGTTGTTCTGTCAGCTGCTGGTGCGCCAGTTTACCTGTATCAGTTCCAGCAACCTCCCAGCTTTATTCAAGCAAAGAGGCCCAGTTTTGTCAGGACTGATCATGGAGATGATCTTTTCTTCGTTTTCGGCTTGTGCTTTGGAAATGCCCATGTCAGAACAACGGGTAGGCATATGTTGTCAGTCTCTCCATCTGTTATAATATCAGATTAGCTTTGTTATTGCAGATTAATGCCTTTGATCACATTTACTGTAAAACAGTGTGGGAACATTTCACTTGTTGATTTATTTATGTAATGTCAGATAAATCAGTACTTTAACTGGTAAAGTTAACTGATCTTTAAGTTCTTTTAAGTGTACTTAGACTTTTCCTCTATTCAGCCTCTGTCACAGAGAAAGAGAAAGAACTGTGTAGAACTGTGATGGCCTACTGGGGGAACTTTGCCCGCACTGGGTGAGTAATACATTTAAGTGCCAAATCTGAGGGCTACTGCAAATGTTATTTTCGATTTCAGTGGCATTTTGAAAGTGAATAATTCTGAAATTTCCACATTCAGTGGTTTGATTGCATTGTGCCATGTACAGTGCATCATATTTTGGGCTTTGTCTATTTGGCAGATCTCCAAATGGGCCAGACCTGACACCATGGCCTGAGTATGGTGCTGAAGCTGAGTATCTGGGTATTGGGCTGGAGCAGAAGCCTGGCAGAAACTTGAAGGCCGAGCGTTACATCTTCATGACTGAGAAGCTTCCAGAGCTGGTACGGTCGGCTCAGGAGAAAAGGGAGCACAGCGAGCTGTAGATGTCACTGAAGATTCCTAATAGAGTGAAGAATTAAATGTTGGTCAATCTTTGACGATGAGCAAATCTAAACATTCTAAAAGATAAAATCTAAATATTTTAATTAAAAAAAAAATCTCTGCTGTTTGTTACTGGGTATTATTGTTAGTGGGTATTAAGCCTAAAGCAGAATCTCTTAGTCAATCAGATAACTTGGGCTCAAAGTCTGTCCTATAAGAGAAGAGCTTGGACAGTTCTGTGGGAAAGCCCTTACTTTGGGCTAAAGTTATCTGCCTAACTTAGAAATCCAAGGTCACATTTCTTAAAGCAGGATTTCTCAGCTAGATGACTTAAGTTGTAAAAGGAAACTGTCCTGTAGGAACGTGCCTGTCCTCTCTTTGTGTTGAACAGGCTTGACATTGAGCTTAAGTTTAACCGTTTAACTGAAAAATCCTGCTTTGTTCATAAGCCAGTGTCAACATAAGTTTTCAAGATGGCTGACAAAATAGTGAAATGGTGTCTGTGACCTGAAACAGCGATTCAGACACAAACAGAAAAGTTTTTACTTTAATTTATTGGGAACAGACAAACATAAATGCTTCAAAGCTCCCTGAAGTTGTATGCAATGGAGTTTACATTAGACACAACTTTCCTCTCAGAACATCTTTAAGAACTGATGTAGTTACACCATTCGAAACAGTTCCCACTTTGTAACGGTCACACAACAGACAGGTGGTATGCTTAAAACAAACTTTGCAATTATGTGCACAGTCACCCCTAAACAAGGCTGAAATATATAATTAAATATTTTCATTCAATTCACATACATATTCTTTTTTATATTGTAGTGGTTAGTTTTTGCAAAGCTGCAGTTGAATACAAAAGTACAGACAGAGGAATCTAGTCTGGTCAATGCCTATGCTGCTTAGTAAAGAGCACTTTTAGAGGAGCCACTGCACAGCTTTATGATCGAACCTCATCATAGAACAAGGAAGCATTTGTCGTAACTGTGGTCTGCTGGAGAAAATGGCCTGAAAGTGTCTTGGAGACTAAACTAACATGTCGTGCTTCAAAATATAGTCCAAAAGGTAGGAAGGCATACCACTGCTCCTATTATTAAAGCTGCCCAACAAAGTTTTTGTCTAGATGGAGAGAAGTGTAACTACCAAGTAAACCGTCCTTTGTTATTAATGGAAGCTAAGGCCCAGACTGTCTGTTAGCTAGTGATTTTTGCAGGTACTCGCTGGTGATGATCTGCACTTGTATGCCATTTTCTGAGACACCTTCTTTGCTTAGTAGCGCCATTTCTTCATCATGATGGACAAAAGCTTAGCTGGGGCGAGTACAACTAATGTATTTACCAATTGCAAATCCATGTAATTTTATAAGCATTCTGAAATGTTTTTGGTGATATTTCAGAACAAGTATCATGAATTTTAACAATATTATTAATTTAAGAGAATACATATATAGGTATGGCACCTGAGATATAAAGCAGTCCATAAATGTATGTGAATGAAATGCGCTCAATTTTCTAATTAAGTGAATCCACCAGCCTACATGTATTAGTACAGCATGCATATTCATCACAATACATGTTCATATAACGCAGATTTAGATGTTGCAACTCAGGTTAAGTGCTTTATTCAAGGGCTAACAAATTGAAAGTGGGCGAATGTTACAACTATGTTGTTACCAAATATGCAGATTTAGCTCCAAGAGATGCCATCAAGCTAAATTCCAGTCTGTTCTTGTAATAAAGCAATGGCTGGTTTTAGACAAGACAAACCCCCAGTGTGTAAAGTTTGGTCTGGCACAAGACCATCATAAAAGCTTTAGTTTAGTCTTTAGGGGTCTGCTTTACTAATGCACATTGTTTGTAAGAAAACTAGCACTCAGAGCCAGTGACTGATCAAGGTATTTATCATGGGTCGATCAAGGTTCACATACTAACCATTTCACTGTTTACCACAGGCTATGTCAGTTGTTTCTTAAAAACATTCAAATCAAAACACAACAAAGGCAAACTATTGTCCTCATGGGCACCAATGACCAAGAGAAATAAAAGCAATGCAACAGCAGTACAGATTTAAAAATTTCATAGTCAAAAAGAATGAAATCAGACAAAGGACACTGCATCAATTAAAAGCTACCATCAACTAAACAGCTGGAAAATCCCACGCTTGTTGAAGACAGACATTTATAACTTAAAATCATTTCAAGAGTACAGGCAGCTACACATTTCTAAGAGTAGTCTTGGGTTAAATACCATGGTAATGATACAGAGGCACACATAGCTTGTTCCAGAGTATGTGGGTGAATTGTCACATCATCCTCATATTCATCATCTCCAGGTTACAAAAATAAATTAATTAAAAAGCTGATAAGAAAGCCTCGGTATAATACAACTTTTATGGACTTGCCGCTGCAAACATACCTGTGTGGCAGGATTTTCCTTTGTGTATATGTAAGATTATCGGGAGGTTTTTTCAGGTTGTGTGGGAGTGTGGAGTGGCAGAGAGCGTAATCCGGATTGCAGAGCATGTAGAGCAGTAATGGGCACTTCCCATCCTGGGAGACCACAACAATAAACACTTTCTGTCCCTGATCTAACACATCTGGCTCAACTCATCAGTGGATTGGTAATCATCTTAAGAGTTGAATCAGGCGAGTTGGAGGTGTGGCCCTGCAGGGCTGGGTGGGATGCATACGGTACGGAGCATAGCTGAGGAAGAGGTGCTTGGCTATCAGGATGTCCATGATTGCATGTTGCGGAGCATGGCCTCAAAGCGCTCCATGCTGGGAGCCTGAGCGTGCTCCAGCTGGTCTGTCAGCCGGCTGTACAGGCTGAAGGACTTCAGCTCCAGCCAGATGAAACCAAAGCGGTCATCATCAAACAGGACAAACAGGCCTGGTGTGCGCTCTGGGCTTGTGAAGCCATGACCAGCTATGAGGCCTGTTCCATAGAAACTGACACACATTCAGAAATCAGGTATTAGTTGGTGATTTCAAGCAAAGCTTTTTCACAAATATTCCTATGTATGCTTTACAAATCAGCTATTAGGGGTATGAATCTCCTAACTAAATCTCTTAACTCAAATTGCTTGATGCAAAACAATTCAATGCAATCATGAAGAATTGAAATTTTAAAGTGATCTGATTTAATCATCTTCATCAGAATTTAATTTGCAAGCAAACAATTTTATTGACAAACAAACTTATTGACCAGATAATTAGCTATAAATGATGTGGTTAGGTGCAAAAGACCATTGCATAGTATATGCATATAAAATTTATACACTTATTTTATATGTGTGTTTATGCATATAAAAAAAATAAAATCATCATATAACATTATAATAAATAGAGATAAATATAGTAAAAAATTTTTCTTACTTTTTAGGTCCCATTTCATCACTAACACTTTTTTTAATGACTTAATGAAACACTGATTAGCCAAACCAGGTATTGAAAATGGTCAAAAAAATTGCCGTACATAAAATCACTGCTTGTTGTATTAATGTTATTTGTATTTATTGTCATATTAGTGCAAATACACTTACTGCCCACAAAAATAGCTTTTTAAATATCATTTTAAACAGAAAAGGTGCAAATTGTTCAAACTGACTCTAAATTGAAACTGAGAAAAAAATCTAATCAGACTGACCAATCAAAGAAATATGTAATCGGACTTTGACACAGTGCACAATGATAAGACAGTGACACTCACCACATCTTGCATGTGCGTGGGTAAACCTCGTTGCGGGCCATGACTCCTAAAGGCAGGATGAAGGGCTGGGATTCAGGGCTAGAACTAGCTGCTCCGGCACCAGCCTCCCCTGCTTCAGCGCCACTGGCAGGGATAGCATCAGAGCCCTCTGCCCCAGAAGAGCCCTCTTCTGCCTTTGCTGATGCAGCAGCAGGACCTTGGGAGCCCCTCTGGACTTCTTCATGCACCCCCATCACCAGGCGAGAGAGCTCCTCGATACTTCGCTGATGCTCCAAGTCAGGCAGCTGCACCGGGTGACTGAGGTCTATGTCTAAGGTCAACTGACCCGCTGGTACGTTAGGGTCACCCTAAGGGGCAAGCAGAAATTCATGTAAATTAGGAACATTTAAGGCTATTCAATTTTATCCTATTTTACCACTTAAAGCTGATTTCATAACAGTTATATAGGCACAGTAAGGCTTTGGGAAAAAATATATATATATTTGAGATGAACAAGGTGAAAAAACATGGGGTCTCACTGTAAGTTTGGTGGCTTTGGCCCGAGAGCCATGGAAGCTCAGCATGATGATCTCCAGGCCATGACTGCCATATGTGCCTTTGAAGAGGCCCGGCTGCAGCAGGTCTGAAGGTAGGCACGGGGGCAGGTATATACGTCGGTACGTCAGGCAATTACTGCAAACATAGTACACATGCTGTACAAATACTGAAAACCATTGAGACTGGAAGTTTGTTACATTTCTGCACTGGAAAATTAAGCAATTCTAATTCTGGCAATTCACTGATATGGGAATTATTGGCTGATGGTGATATACTTATAAAATGTAGAAATTGGGATTAAATTTACCTGATTAGCTTTATGGAAAAATATGACATTTATTTCTGTAGTTACAAATGCAGTATGAAATGAAGAAAATGCAGACATTTTAGCACAGTAGCCCAGCATCATTCTGCTCCTCCAGAGTAAAGAACAAATACATCATCACATACTGAAACACTGGTCATATCTAATCATCTGTCCTATGCAGATAAAATAGTTTTAACAACTATCTGTCAAAACTGATATCATTCCAATATGCTTCCCTAAAAATAAAGTAATTCACATCAGGCCTCTCTCTTTTGCCTGAACCCTTTTCGACCAATACCTTTACACTCTTTACAAAGAAAGATTTCATGAACACAATTACATGTGACTACTGTTCTCTACATATGAAGCATGGTCTCTTGGTGTGCATTTAATAAGATTAACTGAAAAAGAAATCTAGGCAAAGCACTGCAGGATTGTAAAACTACTGTGTTGTGTTGTTGTAAGCTTCAGAGCAATTGTTAACTGGCAAGACTGACCAAGAGACTTACTCATATTGGCTGGTGTAGATGAATTTCATGAGAATCAGCTCCTGCATGTGTTCATGAAAAATGTCCTCCAGTGTCCGTCCCCATTCCTCCTCCAGCCAAGTACGGAACTCCTGCAAAAACAGGCAGGCAAACAAACAAAATCAGTCAAAAAAGCAAACAGTACTTCATACCTTCTCTTAAGCTTAGGTATAATATACCATCTTCCAGCTAACTTCCTAACACTCCTCGTGAATGTAATGTCAAACCTGTTCAGATTTTAACATGAAAAAAGGAAGGTTGGCTAAGTAAAGGTGGTCCCTTACCTCTTGTCTGCCCCCTGGCATTCGATGGTGATCTGTTTGGTTGCATTTGGTTGAGAACTCATCTTTTTTTACAGTCTACAAAACATAAGCATCATATTTTACATTATGTCACATCTACTCCACCTGCCTGTCATTTTTGTAATTGCAATACTCTTCAAGGGCCCATACCATGAAAACAAAACAAAACTTTGTACCACTTTTTTCTAAATAAAAGCCTTTTATGTAGTATGTACATATGTTACAAAACATTCACTTCACGGTCCATAAACGCAAAAACAGCCCGTTTTGAAACCATTGGTTTTTTATGATGTCACAAAAAGCAATAAATTAACATATATCTGCCTATTCAGTTTACAGCAGTTTAGCACTGACCATTCACACTGAAGTTATAAGGAGTGTTTCAACCTGGCCTGCTCTGGAGTGAAACCAAATACAGAGCAGCCAATCACAACAGAGGTCAATTACATATATCAGCCTTAAAGGCACAGTAACAAAAAAAGCTAAATCCTAAGGGATAAATTCTAAGAGGCTGGGTAACAGTCATGTGAACATGTATTATGACGATTACACTGTTAGTGCTACATATAGGGCTAGCTTCCTGAACATGGATTTAACCTAGTCTTGGACAGAGTCAATGGTGAACCACCACTGGAAAATCCTTTTAGTCTAGGCTTAGATTTAAACTGGGTCTGGGGAACTGGCCCATACCCACACAAATGTCCTGGATATTAGGGAGAAAAAAAATAAAATACAAAAAGAATACAGGATATGGGCCCTTGAATAGAAGTATGCACATTTGTTTTGATTGACAGGCACACTGACCTGAATATCTCCTTTGTGAGGGCCCTTATGACCATACATGCACTCCACAGTGGCTTTGTTACTCTCCCACATGTGGATGCGGAAGAGAGGGCGGCGGCGCATTGGGTCCTCCACTCGGGGATCATGTGGTGGCAGATACATCCAGCCAATGATGAATAACCCATCCACCTACACAAAAACATCACAAAACAGAGATGAACAAATTCTACATTGGCACACTAATATGGAAATAAAAACAGATTTAGCACAAACAAGTTCTAGTGCTGGCAAATCATGTTAAAGGTATTTGTTAAAAGTGAAAGGACGTACCACTACGTTGAGCAGACCTCCATAGGGACCTATGTCTGGCTGCCAGAGACCCAAAATGTGTCTGTACGGATGAAGCACTGCAACGCAAACAAAAGATATGGACTTACGAACCCACAAAACACAGGGCAGAGTGGCATGCAGTTGTACCAAATCGACATGGGAAAGAATGACAGGAAAGGAGGTAACTGCAGGGCATTTCAACACAAAGTGTTAGTGTGCAGTTTCCGTGTCTTTGTAGAGCTTCTATGTAATTACACTATCTGACACTGTACGCATAACTCTGCAGCCACAGTTGTGCCTTTTATTAAGAGTGGTTGGAAACTGAAAATTACAGCAATTCAACAACTCCACTCTGTCAGGAGAATACATATCACACTTATGAAAAAATGTGTGAACCCATTAGAACTGACTTTCAGTTCCCAAAATGTGATCTGATTTTCATCACAGTCACAATAAATATAAGCAGTGACAAACAAGTTACAGAAGAAGCAGAACAATCAAGTCTAAACAATCAAGGTCATTGGAGAATGTATATGAAGCCTTACACTGTTACACTGTTGTGCAGGTACATTTCTTGTTCATCAAGGTACAAATAATGTCAATGTTCCCCCAAAGGTACAACAGTGGTTTTAAGGTCCAAATGTGTACCTTAAATAAGTTTTTCCCCAGGTGAAAAGTACATATTTGTACCTTTTTATAACCTAATGTTTGAAAACAGAACAAAAAAATAAAAAGCCTGGAGACGAGACGGGACGTGTGGAGCCAGTACAACCTAGAAAATATAATTTCATGGATTATGGTACAACCATGTTCCCTGACTAAAGGTACTGAGATGTACCCTTGAGGGTACTGCCCCAGTGACAGTTTCATACCTTTTTTCTGAGAGTGCAGAATGACCTTAAAAACATAATTGGAATCAGGTATTCCATTCAATGTGGATATGGCCTTTACCAACAAAAGCACACTTTCTGATTACCTGCTCCTTACAGCAGAATTCTATTCAAGTGCAATGAGCAAAAGACATTTCCGATGACCTCAGAAAGAAAGTACAAAAGTACTGGAGAGGGTTACAACTGATTTCTCTATCAATTCCGTCTGGAAGGTTGTGCCTCAGGGCTTAGAATTATAGCAAAGTTTGTCAGTTTGTGAATTTTAAGACTGTAAATTCTACAGCAGAATGTCAGGGTATCTAATTCAAAATTCAAAAGCATTTGGGCTTTGCAACATAACAATGCCTTAAAACATAGAAGTAAACCAACTGCAGAGGGGCTTAAATAGAAGAAGCACTGTATTTTATATTGAAGATCATACTCCTGACCTCTATCCTATTCAAATGTTCCAGCAAGATATTGGTAAAATGAACTAAAGCAGTTTTACACAGAAAAAGACCTCCTGACTGCTGCACAGGACTGATATAGGAAGGTTATTGCCAATAATGGAGAACTCACTAGCTACTAAATATCAGGATACACATGCTTTGTCCACCAATGACCTTAACTGCTTAAACTTTTTTAATTACTTACAAATACCAGATCACTGAAAAATAAGGGTGGGCGATATGGCAAAAGTACATCACGATACTTCAAGACACTTTCGTGATACACCTTATGAATCAGGATATTTAGTTTTAAAAAATAGATAAAAAACACTAGCAGTGCCACATTTGAAAAATACTATCAAAAACTATGAACTCAAGGATTTTTGTTTTGATAACATAAAC
Organism: Piaractus mesopotamicus; assembly: GCA_023558415.1. Taxonomy (NCBI): domain Eukaryota; kingdom Metazoa; phylum Chordata; class Actinopteri; order Characiformes; family Serrasalmidae; genus Piaractus; species Piaractus mesopotamicus. The sequence continues at coordinate 16,248 of JAILXH010205931.1, forward strand.
CCACACAAATGCACTAAATCTCATTAATAATGTCTAGTTATGCTGCCTTTTTATGGAAACATGCAGCTCGTCAGTGTTATAAGTATGAACAATATCCACGATATGCTCAGTAAAGCATATTGTGACTTAATGCGATGCAATTTACCATAGTAATGATAATTATTAACATATTATCCACCCCTACGTACCGATCATTCACAAACTCTCACAACTCAATAGTCTAAAACATCACCATTTTGCAAGTAAGCAGTGTGAAAGAAAGCAGGAGTTACTAATAAAAGAAGAACCACTTCACACAGTCAGGTCAGGTTAGGATCACCGCAAAGTCCTGCATGTCAGGCCAGTGTGTGTCCTTCTCCCACGCATGCAGGACACAGAGGCGTGCAGGACTCCAGGCAGAAGGTGCCCTTTTGTGCTGATCTAGGAACGGCTTCTCCCACCAAGCTCCTGACCCGAAATCATTAGAGTAAAATCACTAATCAGCTGCTCCCAGATCAGCAGAAAAGGGCAACCTCTACCAAACACCACCTGCAGAGTGGCCACGCAGATGGACCACCACATTCAGCCCTCACAGCTGGCAGTACATACAGTGTGTGTACACGTCCCGATAGTCCATGTGCTCGTAATCGGGAAGGAGCTTCATAAAGCGTCCTGACTTCACCCGAGGGTTCACACCTGGACAGGTACACAGGTGGAGGCACCACAGGAGGAGAGGAGAGGCAAAAGAGGACCAGTCATGCAAGGTGGACACTACGCATATGTGCATACATGTGAGGTGAGATTAAAGGGGACAAAAGGAGAGGTGGTGTGAAGAGGAACGAACAGGATTAAGCCCCAACGCCTGTCACATGACAGCATATTATGCAGAAAATTAAACAGTCGATACATCTTCCCTACTTCTTCACTCTTTACATTAAACTGATACCATGAAAAACTTAGTTATATTTGCATTATTCTACCTTTTCAAGCACATAGCCATTAGAAAACTTTAAAGAGCCCATATCATGGAAAACCTCACTTTTCCAAATAAAAGAGAGTATGCAGTATGTAAATATTGCTAAAATTTCAAAATATACCATTCAGTCCATAGGGGTGCATACACGGAAAATAAGCTTTTTGAATCCATTGTTTTTGTGATGTCATACATCTGTCAACTCACTTAACCCTACCCTTTTTTAATAGCTTACTTAAAAGTAAGGAGATGCAATAACGTACTGCAGTGCAAAGTAGGCCTATATAATGCAGGGTCAGGGACATGCCACATTAGCTGCTGTTATGAGCAACTAAGGGAGGACACAGCAGCACTAAATGTCAGAGCGCAGCAGAAGGCCATCAAGGGACCCATCAGACCAGCCTGCTGAGTTGCAAACTCTAAATGGTGTAGATGAAGCTAAAAGCCTGATCGGTTATGAGGTAAAAGCAGCCTGTGGGATGGATGCAGCAAGAAAACCACATGAAGCATTCATGACTACACAAATATATGCACAGAATAAGACTATACCTAATCTATTCCAGACCAATATTATCCACAAAGGGCCAATGTAGTTGCAGGGTTTCATTCCAAATGAGCAGGAGAACACCTGATTCCACTTGTTTAAGCAGTTGCTCAGTCCACAAACAACTGATCAAGTGTGCTTCTCCTTTGTTGGATTGACAGCCTGCAGATAGGACTGGACACCCCTGCCTCAGATACACTGGAACGGGCTTTCATTTATGTTAGTCTTAAAAAAGAGTCAGTCTGAGCTCACTCTTTTAATACGGCTTGTCTGCCGTGATTCAGGAAGATGATCCACAGAAGCCGGTTGGATAATGAGCATACTCACGTTTGACATAAAGCTCCCTGCTGGACACACCCACGACCTCCATCTTCCGCAGGTCATCCTTCATGCCAAACTCTGAATAAGAAACGAGCAGCAGAGAGCAGCAGTCAGTCAGCCAGGCTCATCTGTGTACAGCAGCAGTAATGTAGCTACGTGTGCGCATAGCTGCCACTGAAGCACACCGAATTACAGAGATTAGCGGTTCGCACCAGTGCTCAAAACGATGCCTAATCCTGCTCATTCAAGGCTACGAACACCTACCCTGACAGACCTATAAATTAATGCAAGACTAAAACATGCATGCGCCATCAGCACGGTGGCCTGCGACACGGCGATCTGTTTATAACGAAACGAAACTGCTGACAGACTACAGATCAGCAGGCAATGCCAACTACGACTAGCATGTAGCTACAGTAAATAAGCAGCCTGCGTAGAGACTGTGCTGAAGAATGGAGCTCGTCTCCCCAGCATAGCCAAACACGGTCAAAGCCCCAGTTAACCCAAATAGTGCAGTGTCATATAAGGCACCCTAGCCGAGCTGGACATCCCCCCACACAGCTGATTCCAGCCGGTCTGCTCGGGCGGGCGAGCTCTGGTGGTGGTGGTGTTGCTTACCCTCTATGCACCGTCTCCTCCAGATGGTTTCCGTGCTGAGAATCTGCCTGAATTTCTTGCACACCAGGGCCAGGTTGGGCAGCGCTGTGCCGGGCAACGTGGAGAAAATTTCCACTAGAAGCTCCGGGGGGAGATCCAGCAGAGACTGCGGGCTCTGCCCTCCTGCGCTGGCGGCAGCGGCCTCGCTAGGCCCCGGCGCGCGGCTCTGAGGCCAGCCGCCGCCGCTGCCCCTGGTTTCGCCCACGATCTTCTCCCCTTCTTCTTCGTCCATGTCCATTTCGGAGTCGCTGCCGTGCTGGTCGTGCTGGCCGTGCCTCTGTCGCCGCCTGCACCGCCGCGACTGACCCACTCCGCAGAGTCTGGCACACACCGCCATCCGTAGTCACCAAACGGGCAACATTACATCAGCGGAACAGCTGCCGTCCGTCCGTCCCTCTCTCTCTGCTCTCCCTCCCTCTCTCTCTCTCCCGTTCCTCTCCTCACCGGCCCAGTCCACCTGTACTCCCCTCACCCTGAAACGTTGACACACACGTACACCCCCGTTTGTCAGCCGAGCTCCTCCACTACGTGACTGGGCGTCTTCCCGTGACGTGGGCTGGTCGGCCGGCCGGGGGGCTGGAGGGGTTTCAGTCATTTCACAGACAGCGGTGGAAGAGATCTACTAGCTGAATAATCTATTTACCCCGCTGCATCTACTGCATGCTGAACTGCTTTGTTTATGATGTTCCTGATTTTCCTGAGCAAGACAAAAACAAGTCCATTATATAAAAAATAATGCCAGGAAATCCGAAGCAAGCACTACTTTTTTTGTTGCTGAGTAGCCAAAGCCTTGTTTATATTCTATTACGGGACAGACGGTGGTATTTCACCAGGCAGGATTTCAGTAATTGGAATAGCTTAATCCAAAAGCGAGTGTATTTGCTTATTTATGTCCTCTGCTGTAGCAGGCCTGAATTATCCGGTTAACCGAGAAGCCTCACTACTGGAAATCCACCTAGCAAACACAGTTACGTTGTAGCAACGTTGTGACAGCCTATTGTTTTGTTGCCCACAACGTTAAAATGTGATTCCTCAGAAAGTTGTGACGTTATCAGGCGCAACGTTGTCAGTATGTTGTCACAACCTTCTAAAATCCTCATAGGTTCCTTCATGTTCAGCATGGAACTCCCTGGAATTGCGCCAAGCTGTAAAACACAACCCGCGGCTTCACCGTAAACAAAGAACGTCCGTGGACGTCCAAAATGTGTTTAAAATAGTCGGTCAGTCGGTGACCTGTTAATAACGTCAATAGACGTTTCACTATAACCCAAAAATAATGATAATGATCATGATAATAACAATACCAGTACCACTGCTTCTAGCCTACTGCTACTACTACTACTACTACTACTCTACTACTACTACTACTACTACTACTAATAATAATAAGAAGAAGAAGTAACAACAAAAAGAAAGCTGTATTCCAGTCCAGAGATGATATGTTATGTTTCTTTTTCTCAAAGATACCAAATGTTAAATATAGATTAGCTTACTGTTATGTTAGACGTTGATTGCTGAAGCTTGATAA
>JAILXH010205944.1:0-13947 GCA_023558415.1 Piaractus mesopotamicus
AAATCAGGGTGGAATTACTGCTTTCAAATTTAGATGTTATTGTCTTGTTGTTGATCCTGACAACCCCTTCCTGCCTTCCTGTGTGGTCAAGTCAAGAGTAGAGCTTGGTTTTTCTCACTGGTAAATCAAATAATCAGTGAATAGTCATTTACAGTTTTGTCAGTTTACTACCTGCAGTATTCAGTTACAGCTTTTACTTTCTGTTATTACTTGTTCCTCCTTTAAAGGCCCATTCTGAACATATCATTACAAAAAACATCCCCACTGTCCCTCAACCCCATTTCCGTTTAGTCTTGACCACAATACGTCATCTACCTTTGACCTCTGTTAATGAAAATAAAATGGGTGAAAAAGGTTGCAAAGAAGTTTAAAATTTTGGCTTTGTGCAAAAAACAAATTCCAGTAATGCTTCATGTTATTATTAACATTATTTATTTAATTGCTTTAAATTTGTTAAATCTATAAATTATTTGTAAGTTATTATTATGCAAATATCATTTAAAAGTCAGGAAACACAGATGCGTACTGTGGCTTTTAACCTGACATGTTTACTGCCCATGCTCCAGCAGACTGTGCACTGATGTAGCCCCACCTTTACACTGCAGCTACACCAGACCACTTTGGACTATTACAGCAACAGTTCAGCAAGAGTGTTTGAGCAATTAAGACAAAAATGTACCATTATGTGTGAGATGAGGAGTTAAAACTCACCTACAGATGTGTGTGCAAAAGTTTAACATATTGGAAAAAATAAAACTTAAAATATAAAATGCGCCATAATTTATTGTTTCCAATATGTTAAATTCAGCAAATGAACAGTTCTCTGTAGACTGTTAATGTTTTTAACTGAGAAAATCAACACAACACGTGGTGCCAAAACCCTTGTATATGACTATATGTGGAAAACAAATAATGCCCATTAAATTCTTATTTGTTTCTGTTGTTACTATTTCTTTGAACTATACTACACACAGACATGCAGTAGAATAAATATGCAATAATTTTGCTTGATGCAATCAAAACATTAAATTAACTGAATTTAATTAAATCAATTAATTAAAATAATTGATCTACAAAGTCTAGTGTGTTTTTACTTGTAAATACACCATATATCATAAGACTAAATGCAAATAAACATAAATACAGTAAAAAGAAACAAGTAGTTGATATCTTGTGCGTTGGTTTGAAGTACAAAGTTCCAGATTTCTCCTGGGTGCCTTGCTCAAAATTTCATCACCAGCACACTTGTTAACGTAATGAAGGACTGATTAGGTAAAGTACTGGGCTTCCTTTAGAAGAGGTTTGAAATGACACATTGACACACATCAATACTGCATTATGACTGTATTAATGTTAATTGTATTTATTGTCATTTTTGTGTTTTTCTTTGCAAATAAATGCTTATTGCTCAGACGAATAGCTTCTTCAATCAAATTTTCTTACAAACTTTTGTACAATGCCATATGTGCACATACATTATACACTTACTGTATAGGTCATAAGTGGGCAGTGCAACGTAAAACTAATGCAATACATTTAGCCTTAGCAATGCAGTGTAATATATACAGTACAATAAAGTACACCAGATAAAAGAGGAAGCATTGAGTGTGGTTCTCAGGACAGCAGTATGACACCAAACAGGAAGCTAAACTGTGTCTGAAAGTAAAAAGCTAATTCTTAGAGCAAATAAAGTGATTTTTGGTGGTACAACAGAGTTCAATGTGAGTCCGCTGTGGCCTTATGCGGTATAAAGAGTGATTCCTCTCTGACCTTCATGCAATATGAAGAGTGATTCTCTCTGTGGTCGACTCTCACAGCTGAACCTGAACAGAGCAGTACGTTTAACCACCACAGCAACTGCACGTCTCCACTTGAAATGTCAGAGTTTCCACATTTAACTGCACATATAAGTGCTTAAATGGAACAAATAGTGACAAGTTTCCCTGGTTATACATCCTGCAAATCAACATAATGGAGAATTGATACAAATAGACAAAATATTCTTAAGGCCTAAATGGCTCTTATCATAGAAAACCAAATATCCTTGCTTTTTTTTTAAATAAAAGAGTATGTAGTGTATACACATTTTAAAGTTTCGAAACAAAAACTGCTTGTTCTGAATTGACTGTTTTACTTTTGAATAAGCCAAAGTATTGGGCAGCCGATACAGAGATCATTTACATATATCAGTCTTAAAGGCGCAGTAAGTAGAATATAGGCTTTTAAAAGCAAAAGCAAACTTTACAGCTGCCTATGACTCTATGTATCTGTATTACTATTGGTGTAACTATCTTTCTTGGTGAACTAACATCGGGGACACAATAAATAGAACTTTTTGAATAATCTGTTACTGTCTGTAGACAGAACAGCCACTCATTTCTCAGTTGCTCTCCTCAGAATACAGTTTAAATGGGAATTCCACATTTTTTTTCAAAATGTCTGCATAATGAAACGGTTAAAATGTAAACAAAGTCATTCAGAGTTGAAGTGAAATGCTCCGTTCTAGAGAAACTTACAGAGTCAGAATTGTTCACAGTGGTGGTGATGTGAACCAGGCGTTTAGAGTTTAATGCCTCTAAAAGCTTCCTCACAAAAAGTTATTACCTGAAGTGATTACAAATATGTTGCCTGATGCCTGAGGTATTCATTCATGGTAAAGAGACACATGCAGGGTGTTGTCAGGCAAAATAGTACCCAATAAACACTTTTTTACAGATTCTCTACTATTTTACCATCATTAACAGTACATATAAAACTCAAAAGCAGGTCCACAGGTTGTTTTGGATAGTAAATATTTAGTACATAACTGGCAATGTAGATATCAAGACCCTTTGTACCTGTCACAACCACTGTAAAGAAATGAGTTGGTAAGTTTCTCTACAATAAACTAAATGAAAATGAAATGTCAGAGGAGTTGACTAAATGAAAATGAAATGTTGGAGGAATATAGATAGGTTGATTGCTGGTGCGAAATGGCTTTATTTGGGGCAGTCTTACACTCATAATCACAATAGGCAGCTCCTGTTGTCGTTGCTATCCCAGGAGAAGTGGTTAGTGGAACCACCACAGACGTGGTAGCTCAGGGCGGCATGATGAGGGCAGACATCAACTGCCAGTGCTCTCTGTAGCACTGGGCGAAGATTTGAAACTGTGTGCTATCTCACTGGCATTCTCCGGAGCTCTGGGCAGTGCTGTGGAACCCAACACTGGCTTGCAGGTGCCCTCTGGAGCCCTAGGCAGCACTGTGGGATGCTCCTCTGCCGCTGGGGACTGTGCATCCACTGTGTCACCATCAAATTCCTTGTGAAGCCTCCTCCTTTCTCAGCGCCGGGCCAAAAGTAGACTAAAAGAGGCTCCAGAACTTTTCCAGTGAGTTAGCCACTGCTATGTGAGGCCCACACATGAGCCAATCAGTCTCACTAAGGCCACTTTAGCTTCCTCAGGCTGGAATGACTCACTAAAGTCAGCCAAATGGCAGAGGAACTCACCCATGAAGTCCCTCCATGGCTCTGGCTTCCTGTAGTAGAAGCCTTCTATAAATCTTCTAAAGTCTTCTATAATGTTAGTAGCATATAGGTCAGTTACAGGTGCAAAATCACAACAGACAGAAGTCAAAACACAAGCGGTCAACATCAGAAGCGTATTGATGGTCAACAAGTCAGAAGGACAAGGTACTGGTCAGAATATAAGAACAAACAAAGGACAACCAGCTCAGAACTGAAACATGGTAAACTCATGTAGGTGAAACAAAGGGGTATATCTGGGAGTCTTAATGTCCATGAAATGAGCTGCTGGTGTGTGTAGAGGAGGAGAGAGGCTGGAGGCAGGGACAGTCCAAGTGGAGTCACCCCAGAGGAAGAAGACATCATGACAGAGATTCAGAAAATCTGGTGAATCCCCTTTTAAGGTATAATTTCGTAAAAAGAACATTTGAGAATGGAAAATAATTAACGTGAAAATAAATTTAGAATATTTTTGGTACTTAAAATCACACAAATATCACAAGCCTCCCCTTCTTAACGACCGCCAGTTCACCAATGACCTAAATGATGCAGATTTGAATGCACCAAGCACAATCTCCTGCCTCTTTCTGCCAGTCCGCTGCCTTTTCAGCAGACAGAAGGTGAGCAAAGCTCCCCATCCATACACCCTGAAGCACTGCTGTGACCAACTAGTGCTGATTTTCACCAATATCTTCAACAAATTGCTGGAACTGTGCTCTGTTCCCAGTTGCTCTAAAACATCTACCATCATTCCAGACTACAGGCCAGTAGCCTTGACCTCTGTAGTCATGAATGTCGTTAAAGGCCTACTAGCCTATCTGAAGGCCATTATAAATCTTCTGCTGGATTCCCTGCTGTTTGGGTACAGAACGAAAAGGTCTGTTGGTGATGCGGTCAACTTGGCCCTGCACTGTGTGCTGCAGCATCTTGACAGTCCTGGTACCTAAGCTAGAGTTCTGTTTGTGGACTACAGCTCAGCATTCAACACCATAGTGCCAGAGCTGCTGCAGGTCAAACTGCCCCAGCTGTTGAATCATGGGCTTTCTAAAACAGAAGACCACAGGTGTGTCTAGGAAAATATGTCAAACCCCTAGACTCTTAGTACTGGTGTACCACAAGACAGAAAGAGAGAAGGTGAACAAATGACCACACGATCATTTGTCACATGGTTGGAAATGAAGGCAGTTGCCCTTTATTCTATGTCTCTCACCCCTTCTTTGCAGTTTCTATACCAATGACTGTGTCTCTAAGGAACCAGCTGTGAAGATCCTGTAGTTTGCAGATGACACCACCAAGGTGGGCTTCATAACCCACAGTGATGAGTCTGCCTACAGAAAGAAACTCGGGCAGCTGGTCTTCTGGTGCAGCAACAACTACCTGTTGCACAATGCACAAAAGATGCTAGTGGACTTCATTTGCAACTAACAAACCTCCTTACTGTATTACAACTCCTCTGCGAAATAATGCTTATTTGCACAACTGCACAGATGTTAAATTTTTACTCATATTATTCTGTAATATTTTGTATGTAATAATTTTTATAGTATATTTCCACTCAGATTTGCATATGCATAGATATTCCTATCTGCATATGTACATATTTGCCCAATTGTTCAGCTCCTCCATGGCTTTTTAAATTCATTATTCTATATTCTCTTCAATTTATTGTTTTTTATTATATTTTTCTTTTAGTAAACCACTTGTTAAAAGTCTGTGTGCTTGTCTGGTCTGTTTAGTATGTTACATGTCATATATGTGTGACTCAGCAAGACAAATTCCTTATATGTGTAACATACTTGGCAGAATAAAGTGATTCTAAATTATTCTGATTGTGATAAGTGGAAAGAGGAAAAAATGCAAAATGCAAAGGTTGATTTCACTATAACTATTAAATGAATATGAAGCATGAATGTAGCTGACACTAACTCATCAGTTGACCAGTCAGTGTCTGATCTTGAACGTGAGAAAGAGAGCATGAGAATGAGAGCGAGAGAGAGCGAGTGAGTGTGAGATAGACTGAATGAGAGACAGAGAGGGAGGAATCAAACTCAGAGACCCCGCGGTCGTTCGTCACATGGCTGGAAATAAAGGCAGTTGCCCTTTATTCTGTTTCTGACACTGACTGAGAACCATCTTTCATAATCATCACCCTGCTCTGACTGACACTTTCCCACATTTTTGTTGACCACAAACTTCACTAGAACTGTTATATGTGTTAATTTAAATCTATGTAAATTTATGTTTTAGAGACATCTGTGTGTCATGCATGTGGTCCTTTACACAATATGCAGTCCAGCTACATTTATAGACAAGACAGGAATTGTGGAAACACCTTATTATGCATGTCCATTATTTGACCTTTATAATGCCTTTATAAAGACGCCAATAGCTGCTAATTAACATGATGCCCATTTATTAACTCATTAGACTGAATCTTATCAGGCTGACCACCCCAGTTATTCAAAGTAAGACACTCAGTTATCATCAATTAATAAATGAATTATCAAAAATTGCCAGCTATAATCATTTGTCACATTATCTAATTACTTTCTACAGCTTCGTACATGTGTGTTTAACAGTGACTTAACTTGACAGTATTGTACTTTACAGTCCAATGCTTCATCTGACTTGATCAGGGGCCCACTGCTAGCCCACCTTCTAAACCAATTTGACCACAATGGAGCTTCCTGCTGTACAATGCTGTGCAGACCTCATCTGCATGAACTGACCTTTCTGATGATACTACTGCTGCTGCTGCTGCTGCACAGACTCAAACTATTTAATCACAGCCATTGCTTTAGCTGCTTTTCTCCTTTTCTGTATTTTAATATTTTACACTAATGGTAAACCTTATTCTCTGTTCATCTTGCTCTTCTGTTATTCTTTTGCTATGCGATGTCAACCAGAGGAGGATGGGCTCCTCTTTTGCTTCTTCCTTTTCTTCTTGCTCTTAGGGAGTTTTTCTGGCCACTGCCGCCATTGGTTTGCTCATGGGGGGCTTGGACCCAGACTTTTCTGTAAAGGTGCTTTGTGACAGGGCCTGTTGTAAAAAGCGCTATATAAATAAACTTTGACTTGACTTGCATATTTACTTTTTGGCAATAATTGTGTCAGTGTAATATATTTTATTCATGGGAAAAATATGTACAGATTCTGTTACATACAAGATTCAATGTATTACTTTTTCAATGTTGTTTTAATAATGTGGTCCTAAATATTTATATAGTAGAACGTTATTATGCACTGTTCCTGGCCACTCCATTGTAAAAGTTCTAATATGCTTCTGTTTCATAGCAATAAATAATATGCAAAAGATTATGATGTGCAGTACAAAGCTCACATTAATTAATAACGTTAATAAGCAATAACTCTTATAGTAGTTATTGCTTATTATTATTGGCAAATCCCATCAAGTCGATTCCAGCTGCTGGTGACCGGATGGATCCATCGTGTTGCTGGCAGTCCTCTTTGTCTTTTACTTATTTTCCAATGAATTGGTTCTCATAATGTGTCCAAAATCAGAGAGCTTCACTTTGGTTTTCTGGGCTTTGAGTGAGAAGTGAGTCTCGATTTGGTGAAGAATCCATTTTTTTGTTTGCCATCTAAGGTGGTCTACACCAGCACCAAAGCTTAAAATCATCGGTTTTTTTCAAAGTGAATCATAACTGTGTTCTTGTTATCAACTAATGAACATGGTGTTCTTCGAAGTTGCTTTGACCTCACATTTATCCCCACTTGGTGGCTTTGGAGCTCTGCGATTGTGGCTCATTTCGCAATTTATTGCACAAATGTGAAAGGCCTTGAATACAGCACATGCAGTGCTCAGCCTAATAAAAGCCTAATTTCAGTCATACCAGAATATATCAGAATAAAAGTGCCTCTAGCACCACTAACACTTTAAAATGAGTGCCATTAATGTCCACATTACACTTTTTCTAGGTATCTGTTATACCACATCCTGAGATGACAGGGTCTTCCACCAGCAGCACCTCACAGAAGGAGGAACATAAGTAAAAGCAAACTTAGAAATATTAGAAATCAGAATTTTCTCCCTGATGTCAACTAACAAACATGATGTACGTGTTTATATGCACATGCATGCATTTCTGAACAGTATGCTGAAACGGTATGTGGACTTGTCCATGTAAAAAGCCAGAGGAGTTGGTTTTGCTAGCTGTGTCGTCCTCTGCCCTTGACAGTGAGCCTGTGGCCTTTCATGTAGGTTTTATGAAGGATGGCTGGCTCACTGTAGCTGATGTCCTTGCCTGGAGTCATTTCTTTACACAGGTGGAAGCCAAATAAAGCAGCAAAGACCATCAGTATCAGACTGCCTTCACAAACAAACCACCTGGTAGAATTTAAGAACGGAACATTTTATTTAATGGCTAAAATGTTCAGTAAAATTCTTACAAACTGTATGAAAAAAGGTGTCATATAGTCCTTTGTTGTTTTATTGCTGTATTCTATAGTTTCTTGTATCACTCGGCCTCATCGGTTTGACAAAATTCACAATTTAAAATTGTTTTTGTGTTTTCATTCCTCAACATTCTCTCACTACAACACCCCACATACATTAATCCCTGTAATGTCAACCAATTATGACTTCTAGCCTAGCCAGTGATCTGTAGGCTAATATCTACATTCAAACTAGCATTAGTGTACATCTTACTTTGGTCATTGAACATCGTAAGGAAAATACTGATTCTTTCATCATTCAACACAAAATAGATGCCAGAGATGTGTTTTTTACCAGAGACAAGCAGCCAAACTTGGGTCAGATATGTAAATAACCAGCTACTTTGCTAACTTTAACATTTATATTGTTGTCCACCTCGTCTAATGAGTTATTTCTGTCACGTGCAGCTGAAACAATCAGTTACTTCTACACTCAGGTTCATAAGTATTTGGACAGGGACACAATTTTTGTGTATTTGTCTCTGCAGACCACCACAATGGATTTATAACTCTATCAAGATGTGATTGAAGTTTAGACTTTCAGCTTTAATACAAGGGGTTTAATGACAATATTGCATTAACTGTTTAGGAATTACAGCCATTTTTGTACACATTCCCTCCAGTCACAGGCTCAAAAGTAATTGGACAATTGTCAATAAACATTTTTATAGCCAATGGTGTGGCCTGTTCCCATGTTATTAAATAAAAGGTTAAGGCGATAAAAGGTCTGGAGTTGATTCTGAGAGTTGAAAATGCATGTGGCAGCTGTTCATGGGAACTCTCAATATGTGGTCCAACACAGTTAGAAATAAAGGTTCTGTGCGGGTACTTTTCTAGTTCATCAAGGTACGAACAACGTAAATGTGCCCTCAAAGGTACAACAGTGGTTTTAAGGTCCGATTGTGTACCTTAAATAAGTTTTCCCAGGTGAAAAGTACATATTTGTACCTTTTTATAACCTAATGTAAAACAGAGCAGTAAAATAAAAAGCCTGGAGGCGAGACGGGGTGTGTGGAGTCAGTACAGCGTAGAAAATATCATTTCAATGGATTATGGTACAATTATGTTCCCTGACTGAAGGTACTGAGATGAGCCCTTGAGGATACTCTTTGAGGAGGACTCATTAATACTGACATTAGCCAGTGTAAGAGGGGCCTGCAGATCCTTAAATGCTGTGCAGAGTGGTTTGGTGTGAAATGCTCTGTTCTAGAGAAACTTACCCACTCAGATTTCTTTACAGTGGTGGTGACATGAACCAGAAATCAATGCATCCAACACAAATGAGCTGTTTTATTTACTATCCAAAATGACCAGTGAACTTACATGTGCCTTCTGAGTTTTAATATGTAATTTTGATAGTATGTAAGTGGTAAATCTGAAAATTCTGCCATACTGCCATTTCAACCACTGAATTATGCAGAAACTTCAAAAAATCAGTTGGGGTTCTCCTTTAAAGTGTACAAGACAACTCTGCAGGATGTAAAGTGAGTTTTTATTTGGTTATTATAAATGTTGTAAATATGCCATCTCAGGAGTGTCCCAAAATTAGAACACTTTTTAAATAGAGCGATCAGAGCTCTCTGTATTTGCAGTTACATTAGTCATCTTTGTATTACATATATAGCATATATTATACATATTATAGTAACAGTAGTGAAAGCAGAAAGAGGTTTCTCCTCACAGTGTGCTTCAGAGAGTCCAGACGATGTCAGTTCCCCTGTCTCTGTTTTAACAGAGTAAATATGTGACAGTAATGGTTTCAATGGTAGAACTGGGGACAAATACACTGTGCAGTTGTAAGAAATGAAGGCGGCAGCGTCTAGTAATGGTGCAATGTAATGAATTTATGAGAAGTTAAACTAGTGTGGATGGGGACACAATACGTTGTAAGTGTATGTCAGTGTAAATGTGCATGGTTGTTAATGAAGGTCTGCTCCCCTACAAGAACTTCAGCCTGGCCCAGAGAGTCAAGATCTGCAGATGTATCAGATTATCAGAGCACAGTGTGAGTTCGGTCTAGAATTTAATTCCGCAGGAGGGCGGTCTCCCATGAACAGACTTGGATACAGATGAAAGAGAGGCTTTAATGCCCCCTAGTGGTGGAGAACATAAACACATTTAATAAAAAATGGCTCATGAAGGACAGACTCAGCTAAACCATTAAGAAGTTGTTTTCAAAGTCCATCATTTGTCAGACATTTTGATTGTATTCTAATGTATATTTTTATAATCTACAGTGTGATTCTCACACTAATGGCCTTTTAGGAGCTTCGCTATCTCTTACACACTTGTAAATGTCTCTCACAAAGTGTAAATAGCAATGCATCTTTTCCCCTAGAGCTGAGCTAGGGGAAGACAAACAAAAACAAAACAAAACAAAACAAGCAAAAAAGTCAATGTTAAATGTTCTTGCTCTTTAAACTGTAATCTGTCTTACATTCTCAGAAAAAAAGGTACTGAACTGTCATTAAGCCTGTGCCCCTCTTGTCACTGGGCTGCCCTGAAAGGTAGATCTCAGTACCTTTAGATATGGAACATAATTGTCACATATTCCATCGCAATTTTTATTTTCTAAGTTGTATTGACTCCACACACCCCGTCTCGTCTCCAGCCTTTTTATTTTATTGTTCTGTTTAAAACATGAGGCTATGAAAGGGCACAAATATGTACTTTTCACCTGGAAAAACTTATTTAAGGTAAACAATTGGACCACTGTTGTACCTTTGAGGGAACATTACATTGTTACCTTGATGAACGAAAAATGTTTCTACACACAGTACTTTCATTCTGACAGTGTATTTATTGTAATACACATATGTCTAATACAAAGTTTAACTTAAATGGACAGAAAAGTCATAGGAAATCACTCATGTCTATGACTGACAAATTTTATAATATTACATCATATATATTTACAAATATATCTATGGTCTGTTCTCTTGGCCACATCACTCCAAGCCCCAATTCATAAATGCACTATACAGATAACATTATCAATCACACGACTGAAGGAGCCAAAACGAATAAATAATTCATCACAAATAAATTAATAAACTGACAAGCTAACAAGAACCATAAAGCTGTCAGTTAAGCTTCATATTGCACTGAAACCAGGGTGTACTTCTATTTTATCTGTATATAAACACACCCAGATATTTCAAATAGAAAAACAATCTTTGCTTTGAGTTTACAGGTACAGTTGTTGCAGTCTTCTCTTTATCTGATTCCTTTAAAGAATAAGTTCAACCAAAAAACATCTTAAGTCATATGTAGGTTTTGGTACATTTTTTCAGGTTTTTGTCTGTAAATACGTTTGGGCTGTTCTGCTGTACTTTCCTTTTCATATGCATTTTTAAAAGTTAATATCGTTTGTCATTTCCAAAGTGTTCTTTGAATGTTGAATCTTGACTGGTAAGAGTCTTTCCAGAACACAGAGTGGTTCACCTTCTCAAACTCAAAGCAAAGCACAGTGTGACAGCTCATTCTGCCAGCTGCTCTGAAATATTAGCAAGAAAATTCTGAATACTGAATCATGCTTTTTTCAGATTGTAGACAATCCTGACTTTGACCATAGTGATCTACTATAATCAGTAATGAAAATCATTAGTATAATCTAACTCATTATTCAGTCCTATTATTCTTTACTTGATTCAAACTTATCTTGATTGTGACTTCAAAGAAGTGATTTCTGTTGCCGTCTTCTCCAACATGTGACCTGCGCTGAATCATGATTGAACATCTTAAATAGGTGGCTGAAGTCTTGTAGATTAGTCTCCACTCCAGACCAGGCTGAGTGATGTCCTCTTGCTCTTGCAAGGTTGATTTGATTTTTCCCACTTGCTGTGTTAAAAAAGACTTTACTGATGACCATTTTAGAAACCATAGTTTATGTAAGACTATGTGTGATTTTAATTTAATTTATTTACTTATTTTCACTCTGTAAGTAAAATGAATCTACAAAATGTCCATGAAAAATATGTATATGCATGTAATAGAATATTTATTGGCCAGACAGTATGTCATTTCTAGACATTGGTGACCCCCAGTGGTGGAGGACTGAAAAACATTTTATGAAAACAGGCCTACGCTTTACATTATATGGACAAAAGTACTGGCCGTGCAGTCTGCCTTTACAAACGTCGTTCTAAAGAGCTCACTGAATACGAGCATGGTGCTGTAATAGGATGCCACTGTTGCGGTCAGTTTGTGAAATTTCTTCCCTCCTACATTTTCCACAATCAGCTGTGAATGGTAATATTGTTTAAGAACCACATCAACTCGGCCACAAAGTGACAGACCACGTAAAGTTACAGAGCGGGTCACTCTGAGTGCTGAGGCGCATAGTGCATAAAAGTCACCAACACTCTGACTCAGTAACTGCAGAATGTCAAACCTCCTCTGGTTTAAATGTCAGCACAGAAACTGTGTGCCAGGAGCTTCATTGCATGGGTTTCAATGCCTGAACAGCTGCATAAAAGCCTTACATCACCAAGCACAATGCCAAACGTCAGATAGAGTGGTGTAAAGCGCCGCCTCTGGACTCTGGAGCATCAGAAACGTATTCTGTGGAGAGACAAATCACGCTTCTCTATCTGTCAGTCTGATGGATGTGTCTGGGTTAGGTAAATGCCAGGAGAACATTACCTGCCTGACTGCATTGTGCCAACTGTAAAGTGTGGTGGAGGAGGGATAATGCTATGGGGTTGTTTTCAGGGGTTGGCCTAGACCCCTTGCTTCCAGTTCCAGTGAAGGGAAATCTTAATGCTTCAGCAGACCAAGACATTTTGGACAACTGTATGCTTCTAACTTTGTGGGAACAGTTTGAGGAAGACTCCTTTCTGTTCCAGCATGATTGAGTCAGACCTCAACCCCATCAAACACCTTTGGGATAAACTAGAATAGAGATTGTGAGCCAGACCCTCTCGTCCAACATCAGCGTCTGACCTTACAAATGCTCTTCTGGATGAATGGAAAATTTCCCACACTCTTCATAATCTTGTAACTGTAAAAGGGGGACAAACTCTATATTAATGCTTATGGATGTAGAATGGGACGTCATAAAAGCTTCTGTAGGTGTAAAGTGTAGGAGTCCCAATACTTTTGTCCATATAGTGTGTGTCCAAAAATATCCAGAAACCCCTCTAATTATTGAATTTAGCTGAATGCAATCAAATTCTCACAGCAATGTTCTACTATCTAGTTTAAAGGCTGAGCAAAGAAGGACAAACTCTGTTCATACTCTTGATTTCAGAGGAAACGCTGGATGAGCAGGTGTGAGCTGTTTGATATACAGTGTATAAAGAGCTGACTAAACTAGCACAGGAGGGACTTTTATGTTCAAAATCATGACACGTCATTCAGAAATTCAGCAGGTTTTAGGTTGTTTCCAGAAGTCTCCACATACACCAGGGGTGCACAACCCCAGTCCTGGAGGGCCGGCGTCCAGCACAGTTTGGTGATTTACCTGCTCAAACACACCTGAATACACTCATCTGTTAACTGCCAGGTTTAGTAGGCGTGTTTGAGTCGGGGGACTACCAAACTGTGCTGGACCCTCGTCCTCCAGGACCGGAGTTGTGCACCCCTGCCATGCACCAATTTTTGTCAAAAATGTTATGTTTTTTCAATGATTATTCTATTTCTACACACCAATGGCCATTTAAGACCTTTAATACATCTTACAAACAACCTGTTAAGAAGTTAACCCTGTGTGAAATGTCACTCAGAGCTTACCAGTAAGATTCCAGAGAAATCTTCAGTTCAGTCTTCCATCTCCATATATAGAGTTAAACCTCTCAAAATACTGGCTGTTCTGAGCACGGTCCGTTCTTCTTCCTTGTGTTTGCTATTGGCACACAAATGATAAATGGCACAATGGAGTTAACTTGGTTAACTTGTCAAATGGATTAAACAATTTCACAAGATCTGCAAGCAAATTATTAAAATGAAAGCAAAAAGCTAATTTGTGCAGTTGTCTCTTTACTCTAAA
>JAILXH010205967.1:894-13049 GCA_023558415.1 Piaractus mesopotamicus
TATAGATATCACTGCTGTTGGAACAAAACCTTGTATCTTCACTTTTCCATTTTGCCATTTTTCAGTTTTTACATAATGTGAAGATACCTTTTGCCCTTTACATCGTGTGTAAATTTCATGATGAATCGACCAAAAGAAACAGCCCAAAATTATTCAGAAAAAAAGGCTGGTTCCATTGACTTACATTAAAAGTAAAGTATATTTTTGTCTTCTCTTAAATTATCATTTTGAAGATACAGTGTTTTGTTCCATCAGCAGTGATATATAGTGCGTGAATACTTTAATATACTTTAACTTTTTAAATGCTTATAAATACATTTTTTTATAGATTTATAAGTACAGAGTCAAAATACATTATGTGGGTGTAAATGTGAAGTGGATGTAAGCACTGGAAGTATATTACATAACAAAAGAATACTGGTTTCCCCCCACTGTATATATACAGACTAGCACTGTAAGTGCATATACAATACAATTCATATACAGTCCATATACAATATAAACTATTGCACGGGTTCCTCCTAACACATTGGGAACAATTTTGGCTAATTGGTTTTGCCGGCCCTTTCTTTAACGTAGTTTCTATTGTCGACTTGTTTGCAACCTTTTGTGGGAATCTGGCATTACTAAAGTTTGCGTGCGGACTGTATACACATTTACTCTCGCAGCGCATTCACTGCTTTCACCTGCAACCACAATGACCCTTTTGTTTACGGCAGCGTGGAGGCTCGCTTAGGTTAGGCCTTCCTAAAGTCACTCGCCTGTTCCAAGTGTGTAACAATGCGCTCCCTCCCCCTGCGCCTGTTTCCTCCTGATGGATGTGGAGGGAGTCTCCCACCTGGGTCACGGGGCCCCGGGGTCCTGCAGGGCCAAAAGAACCCGGCCCCTCATCTCAGTGTGCTGTGGCTGCAGGGTAAGGCGGGCAGCAGGCATCAGAGGAAGAGAAAGAAAGCAAGGGAGGAACAGTAGGAGAAAGGGGGGGAAGGGGAGGGGGTAGAGCTTCTGTCTTTGCTGGCCTGATCAGGTTTCTGCCCGTTTACATGGGTCACTGCACAGCTTTTCACTTTTTTTCTTTGCCTCAGCGCTCACATAAACACACACACACACATGCAGACTTTCACTCACACACACATAAATGTGTCTATAACTGACAAATAAACACATGTCGCAGCCCCGCATAGCTCTCGTTAGCACTGCAGGTCAGGCAGTGAAAGCCAGCTTAAAATAATAGCCTGGTCTGCGTTCATTTGTGTCGAATATGTGCTGAAACATGTCATATCCATGTGTACACAGTCTCCACATGTGAAAGAAACACTCTCAGTGGTGAATGGGGCCTCCTTCCACAACTATTTACCTTGCTCTCACACTCACTAGTTCAGCGGTGGTCTACACACCCTCCTTACTTCATCCGTCCTCGTTCACCCCTGCTTCACTCCAGCCTCCCTGACCTGTATCCTGTGTAAGTGTTGAATCTCTCTCTACCTCCCTCCCTCACTCTCTTTTCCTCTTCCCCTGGCTGGGTGCCAGTCTGAAACACTCTACTCCATGCAAGTGCTATAAAGTTAAAATGGACAAAAGTTAAATACAGTATCAGAAACCACTTAAACAGGTCTATTTTAGATTACGTAGCAGCACAGTTTGAGGCAAGTGTGTGATGATTTAGCATGTAGTTTGCACATTGCTACATTAAACGTAAAGTATGTTTTTTTCCTTCTCCTGTAAAGTTACCATTTTGAAGATTGTTTTGTTCTGACATAAGCTTCCTTTTTGCCTCGTAGCTCCAGTGCAAAACTAAAGAAGCTGAGCTCAGACACCAAACATGTCTTGGCCGATCAGCTACACTTGAGGTGAAAGCATGTCTCATATTAAGCATTTCTCATGCTAAAGTCATTGAAATGGGTGGAGATTTTTTTGTGGAAACTGATTCGAAGCTTTCATTCAACATTATATTCATATTAATAGAACTGGACTGGTAGTTCTTGCTTTTGTGTCCAGAAGAATAGAAGGACACACTGTGTTTTGGATCTTGAAACTGGGAATTGTCAATATATTGTTGCTGTGAATGAACAAGCTTTGGAACAGCGGATCCTCTTCAAGGCTTTTGATGCCTTTTTAAATGTTTTATTGTTTTAATATGCTGATTAATTCAGTTTATCAATAATAAAAAATCATATAAGAAGAATCTATAATAATAATAATTATTATTATTATTAGTAGTAGTAGTAGTAGTAGTAGTAGTAGTAGTATTGTTGTTGTTAAAACACATAAATCTACATAAACTGAAAAAACAATCCATAATAAAATTGAGTAAAAAGACTCACACAGTGGTTAAATTACTTAAACCAACCAGCAGGATTAAAATAACCCAGCATGTGTTTTGCCCAATATTTACCCAGTGCTGGGTTGCCAAATAATCCAGATTTTTCAGCCTGGCATTTTTAGATTAAAGACTGCCATTTTCGTTTTGAAAAAGTATTCTTCTAAAAGCTGGCTGGTATGTTTCAGATCATTATTTTTTACAGATTTCTACAAGTTTGCATCCAAAACATCTTTGTAAACTTCTGAGTTAGTGATCCCATCGATGGATCAAGCTCACTGACAGTGTAGGGGAAAAGCGCCCCAGGCTCTGACATTGCCACCACTGTGCTTTACAGTAGCTGTACTGCAGTCTGGTTGGAATTGTCCTGGAAAGACTACCATCAGTTTGATGTTAAAAGTGTTTTTCTGTGAAACATCTATAATTTATAAAAAATTAAAGTTTTAAAAATACCAGGGTAAACATTAAACGGATAGAGTGTCCATACACATTTTGGGTCCACTGTATTTTATTATGATTTGAGCTGGATGAAAAGCAAAACAAATGGAGAAGTCAGAAGTGCAGATTTAAAGTTCCTCATACACAGATGTGCAAATTACTTTTTGAAATTATGCAAGATTATTTTGGGGGCTGTCAAGAAAAGTACATAGCTGAGTGGCAAAAGTGCTGTCAGAAATCAGTTATTATATAGCTGTCAAAAAAGTTTAAAACTCTTATTTAACACAAAATGCATTATTGTTTTGTTTAGTTATAGTTATAGAAAAGAAGCACAAACCTGCCCTGGAAATGTTTTTTACACTTTCAAAAGTTGTGCACAGTTTTATATTTGAATTGCTGCAGCCTCCTAACCACCCTCCCTCACCCCCTTGTCAAGCCAGATTTGGCCCTCTGTCCATACAGAATGTATATTGAATGTCAATGTAATTCATTGCTGAACTCACTTTGATTAAATTAAAAGAAATTGTAAAAAGAAAGGCAATTACATAGTTACATTTGAATAGAACAGCAGAATGAAAGTTACACCGGTCGACATCTAAAGGTTAAGTCTGCTCGTCCCCATTCACTCTTAAAGTGTTTGTGTTTAGACTGGCTTGAGTGCAATATTCACACAAACAGTGGGGTGCACTGGGAGCTATAATGCTGGGTCTGGACAGCAGGGGGGCTATGATGAACCAGCCGCCACAGACAGGGCCCCTCTTGTGCTCTTTCAGAGTCAGACAGCGCAAAGCAGTGACCTGGAAAGCAAGGCGGAGAGCTCAGCGTAATTCAAGGCCCGGGTTCAGCTTACCTGCCCGAGCAGCAGCAGGAGCCCAGCGGAGTGCACTCTCCACCGGGTTAGATTGCCCATTGAGATAAGGCCCAAATACCATATGGGAGTTGTTAAGCAATACTGCTACAACACACGGCAGAGATAACACACCGTCTACAGCCTCTACAGTCCAGAGGGGAATGTTAGCTTGGTTTGTTAGGCGGCACAGAATTTTCATTCAGTTCTTTCTAACAGACAGGAAGGGGATTTTCTTATTTCTTCTCTATTTACGCTGCCTAAAGCATGGGGATACCTTCCTTCTCTGGAAATTTTCAGAGTAATATTTATTTTTTGCTGTTACTTTTCAAATAAGTAAGAAAAAATTCCAACCTGTACCATTTCTGACCATCTACAACCAATTCTCTATTCGGGGGCTTCCTAACCACAGCATTATTCTGTATGTAAGAATGAATGAGGCATGACAAAATTGATATGTCATTACAAATTACATTTACAAAAGAACTCAGTTGTCCATGATGGCTCAGGGGCCTGAAGCACCTGCTTATACTGCTTATAGAAAGTAACAGCCCAGCCTGCTAAGGTTTTGTTAAAAGAGTTATTTGCTAATACTTTAGGTATATTTTGCAACATTTATCTTTGTGTTCACCAAAGTGTCTCTCTTGGTATGAAAAGGTTTTGCATAAATAATGTTTTAATAGTTTATTATCCAAATGATTGTATGCATTAAAACTCTTCTGGCCCCAATGGTGGTTTAAACAGTAGAAAGGTGTGCTGGCGCACAACAAGAGGATTTGGCGTTGTTCCCAAGGTTGCACTGTCACTAATACTGTCACAACTATTAACATATGATAATACTGTTTACCTCTGGTTAGTCATTAAACTGGAAAAGAAAACATGCTTCTACTGAAAACATTCTGAAAAAGTAGGTGACAGACAGCAGACAGTCGTATGCAAACGTTTGGACAGTACCAGTCAAATTACATGTTTTGTTGATTTTCCGCTACAAAAACTTATATATTGCATGTTCTACAATTTGTGCACAATTTATTTGCAGAGTTTAACATAATAGGAAAAAAATAAAATAGCAAATATAAAATGTGCCATAACTTTTTTTTCTGCCAAAAAATTTTATGTATTTTTTCCAATACATGAAGTTCAGAAAATAAACAGTAATTATGTTCTCTGTAAAGGATGTGCTCCCTTAGAAAAATCAACAAAATGCACATTCATCGTCAATAAAATAGTTCCACCCAGAAGGAATCAACCGACAGGAATGAAACTTGGTGGGTAGGTTTGACATCGTAAGACATGGCAGTGACTCAATTTTCAAGCAAATAGGACGGGCTTTATCGCTGTACCTGACTGACTATATAAGGTCGTCCTGTTGTTCATGCTTTTCATTCTTTGCAAGCAAGTGTGCCTCGGAGAACAGTTTGAAAGCAATTCAAGCAGTTGGAGGAGTTTGAGAGGGGTTGCATCGTAGGACTCCGGGAAGCAGGATGGTCTTATTGACATATTGCATGCCATACTGGTCATGCGGATATTACTACAGGACACTGTTGGTGACAGTGGATAGAAGAAGGCACGCACCAGCGACATGAAGGATCTTGGAGACCTACATGAACCACGGAGAGCGAGAACCAACGGATTGTCCGACATGGTCGGAGTGACCCAACAGCTACGATTGTGGACATTCAGGGAGCAGTGATGCCTTCCATGTGTCATCCTGTTAGTACCAGCACCATTGGCAGATGGCTGCAAGACACAGGACATAGACGCAGACCGTTACGACGACTGCCCTTAACACCATGTCAGTGTCGCCAAAGACTGCAATGGTGTCGTGCCAGACTGTCATGGAGTGACTAACGATAGCAGCGGGTCATCTTCAGTGATGAGTCGTGCTTTTGTCTTGGTGGAGACGACCAGCGAATCTGTGTGTGGAGGCACCATGATCAGCGCTAAGATGAATGGTTTGTTGTCACGCATCACATGTCCAGAAGGCCTGGTGTCATGGTGTGGGGTGTGGATCAACACTCCACCCCTACCACAAAATCTGCAGGTACTGCGTGAGAATATTCAAGCTGCATGGGATGGATTATCGCAGGACACCATTAGGAACCTCTACAACTCCAGGCCGAGACGTCTGGTATGTTGCGTTAGCAAACATGGTGGCCCAACGCCATACTAAGAGACACTGCTTCTGTATGTGTAGCTCAATAAATATTGCCCATATCAGTCTAAATTTTTAATCATTTATTGTTCCTGATAACCTTTATCTCCCTTTCAAACAGCATTGCAATCCGACACTTCCTTCTTTGACAATGTGAGTAATTTAAAGCTGCAGCAGGTAACCTGTAAAAAAATAACTTTGCTGAAACTGTCACTATGTCCTGACAGTAGTAGGAGACAGACAATCTTTGAAAAAATCCTCTGGCTCCACCTAGTACTCCTGATCCCAAAAATCCACCATGCCTGAAAAAAATAAACAATCAGAGCCAGGAGGAGTGTTTGACAGAGTGTCGATCACTGCTCGTGCAAACGCAGCAGGCAGCAGGTCCTCCCTTGCACACCAGCCCTAACACAGTGGCAATAAACAACCACCACCAAGTTAAAAACTACCCATCTGTCTTTTACCAACAGTACCATACATGACAAAACAGAAAACAGTAAACAGAAGAAGACAGATGAAGAAAAGCAAGTAAGCAAGAAAGCATGAGAAAGACCTTGAGATAAAGCATTGATAAACATTGGAATGACTTTTCAGAGGTGGAGAGAGCTACAGAACTTGAAAGGCTTCAAAGTTAGCCACATTTCTGCCTGACAGGTGATCACCCCTGCTCGATTTCAATTTTATTTGATTTAAAAAAAAAAAAAAAAATTACCACAAACCTAAGATGGTAATGGTTATGGTAACATAAGCTTGTTTCCAATGCTAAGGCTACTGGTTAGTGTTTTATTCAAAAGTTTCTGAAAATATTTTTGTGAAGTGCCCAGGCAGTCGGTTTGGTGTTTATCCTGATATTTATGTGCGCCTGTGCTTTCCCGACAAGTTGTTCTCATATAAGTGGTTTGCTGCTTATTTAGCACTATTCACAACAGTTATCAAATAAACATCTAAGCGCTGAAATAAGTGTGTGCTAGTTATTTTACCAAGATTACTTAGATTACTTTTCATCTTGAAAAGATTTATGGCCAGCAATTATGACATTTCACAACAGTAATGTCCATGATGGGTAGCCTGCACATGCACGACCGCCTCCTCAGCGTGATGGGGCTTTGGAGGCAGGGCTGAAGCACAGCGGAGAGGGAAGGGGAGGGACCTGGAAGCTTTAACCATGGGTGGCCAAACTTTTACCTACATCTGTTTATACAACTACGAACTGTTTGCTAACTAAAGTCAATCAGTTTTATATGATCAGTTTGAATCTGTGGGTCAAGCATCTGCATTGTAGCTTATTGACTCAGCAGATATAACTATTTCCATCATATATGTGCTTTTGTAGCAGCCTCCATGTTCCCATAACAATATGTTAGACCTTAAGTAATAATGGTGGGAATAGTGTTTGGTCATTTTTCCATAAACAGCAAGTCCCTGCTGACTCTCATACTAGACTTTTACAGCCTCTCAGTGCGGTAGGCCAATGGGATGGTTTAGGTACATGGAAATGCATGTAATCACTCTGTGAGAACGTGCAAGCCGTGGTGTATGTGTGTGTGTGTGTGTGTGTGTGTGTGTGTGTGTGTGTGTGTGTAATGTAGAGCAAAAAAAGGTCAGCAAACTGTCAAAAGTCAAACTAATTCTATGAAATATAAAGCAGGTATGGACTAAATCATAGCTGAATTTTGTTCTAACTCTCTGAAGCTGAAGGTCTTCATTCTTTAGCAAACGGCTGAGGGTGAAAGAATACAAACATGTTGGGAAAAGGCATGAGGTGTCCTCTAGGGAGCAGACACAATTTTGCAAGGTCAGGATGAAGGCATCAGTTCAGAAGGGTTCGACAAAAGTTCAATGGAACTATATATAACTATAACTATAGGCCCACATTTCCTCAAAGCAAAACCAACTTCAACCAAATTGAATTTTATTATGTTTCAAACTTATTGAATTTTTAGCAGTACAACAGGCCGATATGACGCTTTGTTTTAGGAAGTCACTGTGGTAGAACATGCAGGCTCTAGTGTGCATGTGTGTGTAGATTAGGAAAGGTCAGCGAAAGTCAGAAATCAAACTACAATGCAACTGGTGGTAAGTTTCTCCCATCACTGGCGGCTGTTACCATGGTAACTCTAACTGTCACTGGAACTAATTCTATGCATTATAAAGCATGTGTGGACTAAATAGCTATTTTTAACTTTCTGAACCTCAAGCTCTAAATCTGCTCTCTGTTTTCTTCAGCAATTGATCTATCTATGCCCCGCCCACAAATACATTCTTTCACTGCAGCAAGTGCCAGGCTAGGTAAGCTTTACAGAAGGGTGCCAAAAAATCCCTTAAATCTAAAGAGAAATTGTAGTTTTCCACTCACACCAGCTGTAGTCGATCAGCCAAGACATGTTTGATGTCCAAATGCTTCTTTGTTTAGCACTGAGGCTACAAGCCTCCCAATGCTAACAGACGATAGAAGTCAATAGTCATCTTTTTTGTAAATATGTCTCCATTCAAATAATATTCAGGCCTTCATTAAGGCTGTGCAGACTTGTTGATATTGTTCAGTTTACTGAAAGTCTATAAACTGTAAGTTTTATATTTATGGTGAAATATAAAAATAAACAAAACCTCATTGTGTTGCTGAATCCATAGGCATTTTTAGACAGGTGCTGAATGCCACCTCCACCACAGATTCTGACTCCCTTAAGCATATACACACATCACACAGGCGTACGGGTGCCAGATCACATTCAAGGTTTCTGTTATTTCTGTTTATAAATGCATATCTGCTTCAGCATTAAACAGTTATTTATTAAAAGAAACAACTTTCTTTTATTAAAATTCAGCACAACACTCCTGCATTCAGCTACAATGTTCTTTTTTATTTTTCAGCTGTTTTGTTCGCAGTAAGCCATACAGTGTCCTAAACCACATTGACAAGTCTGTGTAATCTTAATTAAGACCTGGATGTAGTTTAGCTGGTTGACAGAAGTTTTGGGAATGTATTTAGGGAAAGATTTGGGTGACTATTCATTTCTAGTGTTTGTTAGCAATAGTGGAAAATTCACCAAAGCATTCCTTTAGAATTCTGTGTTACAGAGCTGGACTATGTTGTTTTAACTAATCAAATGTAGGCAGGCTTTAAATAACAACAATAAATTTGCCACCATGCTAACTCTTGCCTGGTTACCCACCAAAAAAAAAAAAATACATACAATCTGTTCTGATAGTATAATCTTTTAAAGACATAGAAAACAAATGTCATTTGAATTTAATACGGTACTCTAAATGTAGGTATTTTGACAAAAACTGACTTGTACAAAAAAAATTCTCATGAAGCTGAATAGGATTGTATTACATGTTTTGTAAGCCTGTTTGACTCACAACACTTGCGATGGAATAACACGCTCATGAGCAGAGCCTGAATAGGTCAATTGGCCAAAGGTGAAGGATTAAAACAACATGTTGAGGAAAAGCGTTAGGGTCCTTTAGGGAGCAGACACAATTATGCAAGGTCAGGATGAAGGCATCAGTTCAGGAAGGTTCTCACGCGCACATGTCAACTCATGCTGACTTAGACAGTCACACAAACATGCAGACAGACACACGCACACCACAAAGACCTCCTTTGGGTTTGCACTAATCCGCCCTCACACCATCAGTGACATTTTATCCCAGAAGAAATCCAACGCATTAGACCTGCATGCTTATGACGCTTTCACAGGTTCATGTGAAGCAAAACAACAAACACAAATCATCACACATAAGAAAAAGAGAGATGTAGCACAAGCGGCGATTAGCAAGAACGATTCACGTTTTCCAGAATCCACTTACAGTGATGAGTGTGCACCTGTTCCCTCAGCTCTGTTGTTCTTTTTCATGGCTGCTGAGGTCTTTGTGTGTTTGTTTACATACAGGGCCAACACACAATTTCAGGACCAATGTTTTTTAAAGCTAAAAGCTCCAAAATTTTCTTTTCAAAAGTTAAAGTTTAGGTTTAGGGTTTGGCTTAGGTTTAGAAAATTCTTGTTACATATATGTATATGCTGTATATTGACACTGTCAGAACAAAACTTTCTTTTTTGATTTGTTTTGTTTTTATATTATTATATTTTTAGATCTGCCCATTGAAAATGTGAAATTTTTAAATTTTATGGTGACTCAAGAACATTTTTTCCATCTCATAAGAAGTTACCATTCTGAATATTCAAGGTTTTGCTTTGACTGTGACAATATACAATGTTTTGCAAAAGTCAGAGACCACACTTTATTTGGTTAGTTTCCATTTATGTCCAAGTAATTCATATTTTAGGAGTTATTTCTGAGTAGATTAGATATAAGAAAATCCACTTGCATAAGCAAAATAAATGAAAATACAGCAGTTTTCCAAAACTGGAGCTCAGGAAATGATTAAAAGATACAAGGATACAAAGGGCCTCCTAACAACCATGCAAGACCTGGTAGACCATCAGATAAACAGCACTTAAAGCTTTCAATCTGAAAAAATCCACAGGTGTTTCTGTTCATCCTTCCACTGTGAGAAGACAACTCAGCACTATGAGTTTGAAAGGATGTGTAGCTGTCAGGAAGCTCTTGCTGAGAAAAACACTAGAAAATCGAAACTGAGATGTTCAGTAAGGTTTGTGGAATAATGAGTCTGAAATTTTATTTGAAAAACTGAAAGCAAGTCTAGTTGCTCAAGAGTGAAGATTTTTGCGTACATTTTGTGTTCAATATAGTGTTTTTGTTTTTCCTAATGCTGAAAATTGAATTTGTACTTGGTGACCAAATCAGATTTTTGGCATATCCAGATTGTATCCAGATTGATTTGTATCCAGATGATACTCTGCACAGCAAAAAAACAAACAAACACATGAAATACAATTTTTGCAGATTGGACCCAAAGCGCATTTGGAGGTGGCTTGAAATGTGATTCCAATCTGTTTTTAACAGATGTATCTCAGTCTGGCTGCTCTCTATGCTCAAAGCAGATTTCTAAGTGTCTTTTGAGTCACTTGCAACATGACAAACAATGACAATGTCAAATCCAGAGTGACGGAGATGCTGGGATTAAAGAAGAGCGTCAAAGATTTAAGCTTATGCCAGACAATACTGACGCGTTTGAAGAGTGAGTACATTGTTACCATAGCGGATAGGTTGGGGATATCTGGACACACAAATCCGGTCTGATCTCTTGCCAATAACAGCATGAACAGTTGTCTCAAAAGGTCTGATTTGAGAAACAAACTGGATTTGTCTGCAGTCTGAACAAAGCCTTTGTCTTTTGACAAGGTCAGCATAAGATTTTTCACAAATTTGTATTACAGAAGCAAAATTTATCTTAATTTAGGAATTTAATCCTATATTATAGCATCATAAGAGGAAATGTTAACCACTCAATTTAAGTTGACAACAAACAATCTGAGTACAGCTGAAACGTAGACACATAATCAAAATAATCTTAAACATATAAGTTACAGCTGCTGTTACTGATGTAAAAAAGGTCAATACAAACCTAAAGTGCAATAAAGTGGAAGTTAGGAATATATGTTATCAGAGCTCCACTGCTCCCCAGTTTCAGTTTCCGTTTCCCAAACCCTTTAGCCGACCGCGCTAACGTTATTACTCTTAATAAACAGCCACATGTTCATCCGAGTCTCTTCTTTATTCACCATCACTGTAATTTTATCTGATGAGCTTTTTTTAACATTTTTACACATGAAGGTAATAAGAGGGGCAGTGGAGACCGTTTCTGAAGCGTCTGTGATTTTTTTAAACATGAGTTAGCAAAGAAAAACATCTCACAAGTGAAACCACCATTTTGCAATCTAAATAAATGTAACATCTTTATGCTACTACGGGAAATATGCTGCCTGTCACAGCTGCCAAAACACACTAGAAAAGACAGTTAAAACAGAAGTTAGGACACCTCTGGGGTTGTCTTAAAGTTATGACAGAATTTAGGACATTTTTATGTAATAATGTTTTCTTATCTGGAGCTACGATAAGATTATGCACTTAGGAACGGTTGTTCTGTAATAGCTACTGTCCTAAATTCAGTCCTAACTAAAGCTGTCATGGTGACTAAACAGATTTCAGACTTGAGAAGTTTCTGTAGCACAGCTCCAGGTTTTTATTTGTTTAATACTGTTAGAGGAACACAGATTTGGACTTCATGGTGCACTTCAGCCTTTACAAGAACTGGTTCCATCAGCAGCACATCTGATTTAATGTAATGAAGGATTGATTAGATTAACTAGGTACTGGATGGTAACTGTAAATACTGGACTTCCTCAATGACAGCTTTGGAAATGCTTGTTTTCTTAGATGCCAGTTTGCACAGTACTTTATATATGACCCCACGTCCTCACATTGCATAAAAATGAACCTATGTGTGTGTGTGTGTGTGTGTGTGTGTG
>JAILXH010205985.1:785-12073 GCA_023558415.1 Piaractus mesopotamicus
TAGATGAACTGTGACAAACTCTGTATCGCAAGTGGTTTGGTCACCTGATCTATTTAACAAGGCTGATACCAGCCGTGTATTTGATTACCGCATCACTACTTTAAATCTTTTGTTTTTTTCTAAGGCTATGAAACGACTAAATCACAATCTTAACTAATCACAATTAATTGCAATTGCATGTGTAATTAATCCTGATTAATCATGTTTGTCTTCTTCACTCAAATTCGACCCAAAAGAATGTTACAATTACCAAACCAGTGTATCGGATCGGCACACCTCTGCTTTTAATTGTTTAGTTATTTTTTTAATCGGACTGTCAAACGATTAAACAATTAATCATGATTGATCGCAATAACTGGTGTAATTAATTGTGATTTGTTGTTTTTGTCATATTTCCTCTAATTTGCCCAGAGCTTTTTCATAACTATATATATGAATGGACAAAAAAAGCTTCACCAGACTGTATTTATTACGTTCAATACTTCAACTGAACGTAAAGTCATGCGAATTGAGATTGAACATGAAAATAAGGTGAACGCAGTTTCAAGTTTTCATCACGGATGTCCAGTGAGAGCATCAGTGGCTGCATGTTCCAACCTCGAACTGTAGCTGTCCACTTTGCTGTTGCTTTTGTTAGTTTGCAGGTTGTTAATTTAGCTGTAGGTCTCCCGCAAGCGTCCTGCCAATGTTACTGATATTACTGATCTTGTTGACATCAGCTCTATGTTTTGCTTTTAAGTTCTTCAGACTCCTGTACTTTGGTGATTGTAACATAGGATAAACTTAGGAGGAAGCAGGATGCAAGCGCAAGTGGATTTTATTAAGATCCATGATTACAAAAATGCAATCTAAGAAAGAGATAAGGAAAAAAAAAGCAGGGAAAAACAACAAAAGGAGAAACAAAAAAGGAGCTAACATGGCTACAAGGAACAAACAGTGCCAAACAAAGAGCAAGACAAATATTAGGGTTAAAAATACTGAGGAAAAGAACAAGAAACACCTGGAAACAATTATAGGGCAGGGCTACAGACAAGACACAGGTGATGGGCATGACCAAAAGGCAGGAGCAGGAAAACAAAAACTAAAGCCCATAACCAGAGACATAAAGAAAGGCAAACAAGAGAAGACAGACAAAAATAAGGGCAAGGACGTCACAGTGATGAACTAATTCATGGCAATGCAGTTGCGACAAATAACTTTTAGCTAGAGATCCTCAGAAGAACTTGCCATTTAAAAGCTGCAGTTGAATGAGATGCCTAAAGTCACACAACAGCTGGGTTTCAAGGTGGAACTACGGGTGGTTGAAGAGGTCAAACTAGGAAAATGCATCACTATAATCAGTAAAAATTACTTAAAATTTTGTAGGGTTAATAATTTCTCACATTAACGTATAATTAACTTGTCAACTATGACACCACTACTTTTTCAGACTATAAATGAAGCATAGATAATTACTTATTATGAGAATTATTATTCTAGAGGTCATGTTTTTAGGAATTATTATGCCTGTTATGCCTAAAAACATTAGTCAAAATCAAACCCATGATCAAACTGTGGCCAGCAACACAGAAACAGTGTTATTTATTTGGAGTTATTTGGAATTTGAGACTTGGACAGCCATGAGACGACGGCTCTAGATGAGACATCAACTTGCATGGCTTTAGGCAGGCTGTTCAAAATGTCATGGAAGCAGATGGACAACCAGGGACCTAGGGACAACGAAGCCAGACAGGGACCCTCTCGGATGGCCTGGCTCCTGGAGACTGAAGAGAAAAAGGTTTGTGTGTTGCGGTGTGAGGTAGTTGGTTGTATGGTTTCGCATAATAAACAGCCCGGAGATAACTGTACAACCTTCTAGCTTTCCCCGCGGCAGCACCCAAACGTCCTTCGCAACGGACAGCACCACTGAGATGCTAAGAGCAAGATGAAGAGAAAAACATCTTTACGGACATCTTGAAGTGAACGAGACCTTCACCCTCTTTGGATCCCTGTGTACTAGCAGCTAATAGATAGTAATACAGCATGGAATGAAATACTGACTTCCAGTGATATAGAAGTAGAATTACTTAGCCAGGAGAAAAAAAAAGGATAAAATATGATGTGTGTATGCTGGTGTGAGTCGCCACGTAAAGCTCGAAATAGTAATTTAAAAGTCAAAGGCATCGGGTTGGATTTTTTCTGGACCGCGTCAAAAGTCTTCACGTATTAATGTAACACGCACATCCTCAAAAAGAAGGTCAATGTTAAGGTTTTAAATGCAAAATCAACATTATACTAATGAAGATATGAAGAAAGTGGTAAATAATACAATCATCAAATTCATCCACTCGAGGAAGGGGTCAGAAAAACAACCGGGGCCGTATCACAGAAAATTCTTAAGTCTGAGATCTGCTTCGTTGTCATGGCAACTTGAGTTAAGACTGAAGTTGGGACAGAAGCCATTACAGAACAACAGTTCTTAAGTCTGTAATCTTATCTTATTTCCAGATAAGAAAACGGTGTTACAGAAACATCCTAAGTTGCCAAAATATCCTAAACATTGTCTTAACTTTAAGACAACCTCAGAGCATCTTAACTTCTGTTCTAATCGTCTGTTTCTGTTGTTCTATGCAGTGAGAGGCAGCACAGTTCACTATAAGTAGCATAATGACGTTACATTTTTCTACACTGAAAACGTTGCTTTGACTTGAGTTTTTTCTAACAGCATTTAAAAGTCCCAGACACTACAGACACGAACTCCACCGTCCCCTCTTATTACCTTCGGGTGTTAATGTTTGATAAAAACTCGTCATATAAAATATTACAGTGATGGTGGTGAATAATGAGGAGACGGAGCTGAACGGGTGTCTGTTTATTAGGAGGAATAACATTAGCGCGCTCGGCTAAAATGTTTGGGAAATGAAACTGAAAGTGGGGAACGGTGATGCTCTGATAAACAGCACGAAGCCCTGTCACAATATTCTTAACTTTCAGTTTATCGCAGTTTAGTTTTATGTGGCCTTTTTTACCTCAGTAACGGTCTCTAACGTTAGCTGTCTGGCTAACTAACTTGATTACGTGTTTACGTTTCAGCTGTGCGTGAATGGTCGGTTGCTAGGTAACAGACACGACCGTTGATTGTCGAGTGAGTTAAGATTTCCTAACTTGAGATAAGAAAAGATGCTGTGAGATAAGATTCTTAATTTAAGACAAGATTTGCTTCTGTAATACGAATTTGTGAAAAATCTTATTTTGACCTGTCAGATCTTAAGTTAAGACAGAAGGATAAGAATTTTCTGTAATACAGAAAATGTTACAAAGTGTTCTTCCGCATGTTGCATGCAATTACACGTTTCCACCAGAGAGGTCACCAAATCTCTAAAACGTACGTAGTGTAGCTTCAAGCAACTTTTAAGTTTATGGAACACAAAAATGTGATTCAAGGAACTATTCATATGGTAGTGGAATACAAAATATTAAACAAGATTTATATGTATTTTTCATTTTTACCCAATTTTTTCTCCCACTTTAGTTGTGGCCAAAGGTCTCCTTCTAGCACATGGTGCTACTGACCTAGGAGGGTGAAGGCTAGCACGTTCAACCACTTTAAGCTCTAATGGATCTTTGAACTGCCACTAATGCAACATTATTGGACAGCCGAACACATTGGGAGGAGAACATTAACCGACAGTTCTGTTTTGTCAGCTAACGGACACCCACATCATCTAATATCACGATGGGTGATGGGGGAGAGGGAAGGCCATCTTACCCACCCAGAAGGTGCCTTGGATATCTGGTGACAGATGGCTGTGGCATCACCAGGTACTGAACTCATGACCTCCTGATAATGGTTGATATTGCTTAAGTGGCTTATTGCTTAGGCTGTGCCACTTGGGAACCGCCATATTAGTGCTAGCTTTTGAATAATTGGCCCTAACATTTCTGAAATCATGAAGTTGAATCCTACCTTCAGAGCAATCACTATCCATAGTAACACCCGTACTGACTTCCCACCAATCATCCGTTTTGTTGGACAAAATTATCCTGTTATATAGTATAAAAAACACATCTGGACCCTTTAGAGTCCTTGGAGTGCAGCACTTACAAAGAGAAGCTTGTTCACTCAAGTGTCTGCTCTTAGACCTTTCAAGACTATGGGCAATTTGAGCATTTCAGTCACAAGGTCGAGAGCAGAATTCAGCTTTTCATTGAGGAACACAGCTCAAATTATCTGTGAACTTGACACCACCAGTAATTAGCTGCTAACCATGCTTTGTGTCATTTTGAATGAGACCTGTTAGCTGGCATTACGCAATGTCTAACTAAACGAAATCAAATTATTGCCAAACATGCTTTAAATATAATTGTAATCTTTAAAAGACATCAGTGTATGCCTCAGCCCTTCTAGAAACCAAATCTGAACAGTGGACCCTTCACAGTCAGGGGGAGTTGTCAGAACATATGATGATGAAATCAGAACTCATCACAGTCGGGGAGGAGTTGTCAGAACATATGATGAAGAGATTAAAACCCACCACAGTCAGGGGGAGGTCTCAAAACATTACACAAAGAGATTAGAACCCATCACAGTCAGAGGGAGGTTTCAGAACATATGATGAAGAGATTAAAACACATCACAGTCAGGGAAAGTTTTCAGAGCATGAAGAGATTAGGACCCATCACAGTCAGTGGGGGTTTCAGAACACATGACAAAGAGATTAGAACCCATCACAATCAGGGAGGGGTCTCAGAACATATGACAGAGAGATTAGGACCCATCACAGTCCGGGAGAGGTTTCAGAACATATGACAAAGAGATTACAACCCATCACAGTCACGGAGAGGTTTCAGAGCATATGACGAAGAGATTAGAACCCATCACAATCAGGGAGGGGTCTCAGAACAAATGATGCAGTGATTAAGACCACTCAGTCAGGGAGAGGTCTCAGAACATATGAGGCAGTGATTAGAACCCATCACAGTCATCAAAGAGTTTTAGAACACATGATGCAGAAATTAGAACCCAACACAGTCAGTGAGATGTCTCAGAACATATAAGGCAGTGGTTAGAACCCACTACAGCCAGAGAGAGGTCTCAGAAGATAGGATGCAGTGATTAAAACCAATTATAGTCAGGAGGAGGTCTCAGAAGATATGATGCAGTGATTAAAACCAATCATAGTCAGGAGGTGGTCTCAGAACATATGAAGCAGTCATATGGACCACTGACAGTCAGGGGGAGGTCTCATAATGACGTAGTGTTTAGAACCAATTACAGTGAGGTGGATGTCTCAGAACATATGATGTGGTGATTAGGACCAATCATTGACAAGGGGATGTCTCAGAACATATGACACAGAGATTAGAACCAATGACAGCCAGGGGAGATCCCAGAACGAATGATGCTGTGATTAGGACCAGTTACAGTCACTGGGAGGTCTCACCTCTGCATCACTGCATCATCACAATGTGTAACCTGTCTAGCTCATTACCAGACAAAAACAATAATACCAGCATCAACAAGAACAATAATAATAATAATAGAATAAACAAACTATCCTATAGACAAAATAATATCCAATGCTCAAACTGTCGACAATACATTTGTTGCAAATATAGTATTTGATGCTACTTTCATGTTATTTTATTTAGCAAAGCAAATGGAACATTGTTTCTTGCAATGTCTGAGACATTTTCATTAGAGTGTATTGTACCAATTCGAGTGTCAGCTACATAGCGAACATAGCTGGGAAGCAATATGGCTAGAAAGCAAATTTGATCACTTTTCGTTTGTACTTTAATAGATGCATAGAACGAAGTAAATCAATGCGAGACAGGTTAAGACTGCACACAGGATAGTCTAGCACCTGTGCTCTCAGATTACACCGCCATGTTGTTGTAACACGTACACAACATTTCTTAGTGCTGTCATGTTGGCATAAGGATGGATGTCCTTGAAAAAGACGTGGTCTAGAAGGCAGTGTTTATATCTTTCAGTGCTAATGGTGGCTTCACAGAGGTGCAAGTTACTCATGCCATGGGCACTAATACACCCCCATACCATGAAGAATTTTGAACTTTATGCTGGTAACAATCTGGATAGTTCTTTTTTCCCTGAAACTTTTGATGATACTGTGCACATCTGACGGTGAAAAGCTAAAATCCTTGCCATCGTTCATTGATGAACATTGCTCTTAAAGTGTCAGATTATGCATTGGCGCATTTGTTGGCAAAGTGGCGTGCCTCGACCCATCCGTCTATTATAAATGAATTTTGAGTCAATAGTTTATTGTTCTTTTCTAAGTGTAAGAGAAACATGTCAAAGGTTTTGTGCATGTTAATCGATGGTCCGATGGAACAGATAGAGATTAGGTAGAAAAACGCTGGCATATTCCTTTTAGGCTTGTTATTTCATAACTACTATGAGCTACGCTAACATTAACAACTGTTTAAACAGCTGCTTGTGCCACCATTTATTCTTCATTAGCCTGCTATTATTATAATTTACTAGTTCCTCTCTTGATGCCCCCCAAATTATCCACAGAGCTTAGATTCTTTTGGGATCCAAAGGATGAAAATAATGATTATTATTATTGCATGGTTCAGTCGTTGTTATGATAACATGTCACCAGAGCGCTTTACCAAAGAACAGACAGTCAGAGGTCAATTTTGATTCGAAAGGTCAGTATCGCATGCTTGTTTCAGTCAATTTTTAATTCTGATTCATAATTGTACACCTCTCATCTATTTGCATGTTTATTTGTGTGTCTCATCTCGGCATCTTGTCTCTTGCACCCCCTCACCTCCTTCTGCACCCCACCGCCCTCCAGTGTCCGCCACCCGCGTCTCCCCCAGTGTGTCTGGCTAGTGGCTCAGACAGCCAGCATCCGCATTGCGTTGCAGCTCTCTCTCCCCCTCTCACTCTCCCTCTCTTTCTCTCTGCCTTGTCTCCCTTTCTCTCTCTTTTACTCTCTATCTCTTCCTCTCCTGCTCTCTCTTTTCTCCTAAGGGGGGGGAAAAGCGCATACATCAGCACACTGCTGATCCTACACTTGGTTTAGTTTTTTTTTCTAGTTCACACATACACACCGCTATGCTGAGGATCGTGGGGTTGTTTCGTGGTCAAATGGTTTGTGCAATCAGGACTTTGCACCCAGTCCATAAGCCAAGCAATTTAACCATGTAAATTTTATTATTGAGTTAGAAATTGTAACAGAACATTCCAGCATTTATTCAACCTATTCTCTAATTTGTCTTTAAAACACAATGTTCAATGTTTTTACTATATATTTACTATATATTTTTTTCATGATTACCACTGTGTTATATCACCTTTTCTGTACTGTATGTAACGATCATTTGAGCCAGTTTTGAAATAGCTTTTTTTTTTTCTTCTCCTATATCCAACAGTATAGGGCTTCCATTACCATATTTTGCTCTTCATAATGCGCCAAATGTTTTCAGTGTGAGACAGGACTGGACTGCAGACAGGTCAGTCTGGCACCTGCGCTCTAGGATTATGCTGTCATGCTGTTGCAACACCTGCAGAATGTGTTGCCATTGTTGAAATGAGCATGGATGTCCTTGAAGAAGACGTTGTCTAGAAGGCAGCATATGTTGCTCCAAAATGTGTATTTATCTTTCAGCATTAGCCTTCTTCAATGCAAACTGGCTGCGCTATTCTTAGGTTATAGAAGGAACAAAACTTTGCGCCCACCGGTGGGCCCTCTCCATTTAAAGGGTTTATGGTGCCTTCACAGATGTGCAAGTTATTCAGGCTATGGACACTAATACACCTCCATACTATGAAGAACCTGGCTTTTGAACTTTACACTGGTAACAATTTGGATGGTTGTATTTTCTTCCTGAATCTTTTGATGAGACTATGCACAGTTGAGGGTGAACAGTTTGTAATTGAAATCCTTGCGATTGCTCGTTGAGAAAGATACTATGAAACTAAAAGGTATGCGTAGTTATGAGAGTGACAAATGGAAATCTGGACCCACCTTTTAGAGTTTAGAGTTTAAGTGGTTAACGAACTTGCCACAGATCACATGACCTGGCTCCCATTTGGTGCTTCCTACCTTCCAAAACTTGTCTTTGTATCATTCTTTGTTGTTCAAGTGAATGATCCAAGCACACCATGCAAGAAGTATTAGGGCTACAAATTGCGACTGTGTTTTGTGTATTTTTTATTTTTACTTAAAAGAATCATCAGGCTTAATGCAAATATCATAGTAATACTATTGTTTCTATATTAAGACTTGTGTAAGTTCATTGGTTACGACTTTAAGAACTCAACCGAAGGTCTTACATGTTAGATTAACCACCAACATAATTAATAACTGAATGTGGAATTAACCAGTCATATTTTGATTTACAATGGGATGATTTTTACGATAAAAAAAACATCACTCTAGGTCTTCTAGTAGTCCTATATACGTCAATAACTGTGCCTTAACTGGACCACAGGTTAACCAAGTTTTAATCAGGTTTCGTAACAGAAGCCTATGTCAATCCACAAAGGCTATGTCATTAAATTGAATGTCAGCCACATTAGCCTCATAGCTACAAGCAAAAACTTGTAGTCTTAGCCAACTACAAGTTTGTCTTAGCTGATTGACTGTGTTTGGAGAACGTTCGTGGGGAACCTTATTGAGAGCTACTAAACAAGGTTTTCTTGTGACAGTAATGATACACTGTAGTCCATCGTTAAGCACCTTTTCACATCATTCTTTAAGGGCCTTCAGATTTTCCTGATCTTCAACTATGAGAGTCATGTCATCTGCATATCAAATGTTCTTGATATTTCTTCCACTAATCTTAAATCCTTGATAATTTTCCCTGCATTTCTCATTATATGTTCAGAATGCAGGTTGAACAAGAATGGTGACAGTGGGCACCCCTGTCTTGCACCTTTGCCAAAGTGGAACTAGTCTGTTTGTCGATTTTTGGTCATGTGCTCAGCACCAAAGAACATATGGCACGTCGGGCAGTCTGCAGAGCCTTGGGAGAGATGAATAGAAAGAAATAGCGAGAAACAGAGAGAGACAGCTATTAGCTACAATGTATGTTAAAGGCTTGAATTAGGCCCATTAAATATTCCCTCTGCATGCCCGGAACACTCTTAACTCTAAAACGAGCGTTCCAATAATCTATAGCTTTTCTTTCATGTTGTTTCTCACTGCTGTCTGGATGTCTTTATTCCAGCAGGCCCTGGTGGCGTGACCTAGCAGGCAGTTTTGGCTCCAGAACAAAAGAATTTCACCACCATTACTTGCTTATAAACTGCACACGGTCACTCTTTTTTCCTCCTTCGCATGATCGAGGGTCTGCAGATTCTTACCCAACAACGTGTCCGTCTTTGTCTCCGTTTTCTTTCTTTCTGAGAGCGACCCCCCCTTCACTGTACCGCTGTGTGATAAATCATGCTGAAACGAGTACACCTCTGTCGGCGGGCTTACTGTAGCTCGATGTGCTAATGAGGCTGCGAGACGACACTGTATCACCATCCTTGAATTTTGTCTGTGGTTCGTACGGTAACACTCTGTGTACCCCATTCTCAAATTTGTTCACTGCAGCGGTGAACCGCGGCTGCTCTTTTTAGATGAGAAGCTGCTTTTCTGAAAGTAATTTCTCACTCGCTTCTGCTTCATTGTCACATATGCTTTGACGTCAGTTTCCCCCAGAAAATATTAAGAAGCGCACTTGCAATGCTCCATTCCCCAGCCGCAGTGTAGTGGAGCTCCAGCCCTGATACTGACGCTTGCTTGATAGAATTTCAGACATACAGTACTGTGAAAAGTCCACTCAAGAGTCCACTCATCATTCATTTTATTTTTAATTTTTAAGAAAGAGGAGAATCAGACTCCCCTTGGAATTACGCGGATCGTTAAAAGCAGAAAATGCAACCAACTTCTGAGACTGAACTTTGGAGGCGTGGAAAAACATCCTTGCAGATTTCTTTGTAAAACTGAAAGCAAGTCTCCCAACACAGGGAAGCTAGGATTCAGGCAAACAGTGGACACAGTTAATACTGAAAATGTTGTGATTATATTTAGTTGCTGGGGTGTATCATAGTGGTGTTTTTTGGAAAAAAAGTGAAATCCAGCTTAGACCCGGAGTTGCTAATACCATTATATTATATTATAATACCAATAATTACCGCATTTCTTATCAGTAGATATTTAAAGGTCTTTTTGCCATGTTGCTAACTGGTGGTCAGCTTCCATTCATTGTTAGCAACAAAAGTATTGACTGATCTATTCCTGTAATTAACTTCAGTTTCCTGTTTGTAGGGGACCTGTAGCATTAAAGCACTAAATTTCTGTACAATTCAATGGATGAGGTGTAAACAAACTCATTCAAAGTAGTTTGATGTGAAGTGGTTCATTGTAGAGATACTTACTGAGGGTTGCGATGTCTGTGAACCCACATGAGTTTATATGTAATGTAGATGATGTTTTCTTTGGGTACTAACCATTAGAACGACATCCCCACCACGCACAAATGTAAAAATCCTGTCTCAAAACTATCGTACAACGGTGCCTCAGGCATCAGGCAATGTACTAATGATCATTTCGTCTAATAACTTTCAGTGAGGCGGCTTGCGAAGGCTTAGAAGGACTGGCTCCCGGTGTGGACAACCACTCTGAACGACTTGCTTGCGTCTTAATTGTTTAATTTTACCTTTCTGAAAAATCGGTATTCTCTATTTATTTCCGTAGTCTGTGCTGTGTATATTATGCTTGTGCCCAATGCCCTTGTAATAAAGCTCAGGGAAAATA
Organism: Piaractus mesopotamicus; assembly: GCA_023558415.1. NCBI lineage: Eukaryota > Metazoa > Chordata > Actinopteri > Characiformes > Serrasalmidae > Piaractus > Piaractus mesopotamicus. The sequence goes on from JAILXH010205985.1 coordinate 11,552, forward strand.
GCCATATGGCTTAAAGGAAAGGAACTAAAAGGAATGCTAACTTTATTAACAATGAGTGGTAGAGGCTACCAAATAGCATGACGTCATTTGCATATTACTACTTAGTGGCGGCGACATTCCACTCCTCGTTAGCAACATCAGTGCTTTTGTCTGAAGTATTCTATATCTCTGCTATAGAGAAGAGTTGGAGTGTGGAACGTATAGGTGTACGTTACACTTGTATTCATGCGGCGGTGTACGCACGTTGCTCATTTCGTCTCGCAGGGGCAGCTGGCTTAGAGAGAGAGAGAGAGAGAGCGAGAGAGGGAGAGAGAGATTGATTAAGAGATGACTGCCACGAACACGAGTGATATTTTCCTGCGCTTCATCTCTCGTCGGCTTCGGAAACCCTCCCCCTACATTTCCCTCGCCGTCTTACTCTCTCCTCTCTTCTCCTTTAGTCTTCTGCCCCCTCCCTGCTCCCTCTGTCTCGCACACGTTTTCTCTCTTCTCCAGACACACACACACACATACACACACACA